>PVKP010013625.1:7083-55127 GCA_004027715.1 Plecturocebus donacophilus
TTGCTGTGCAGAAGCTCTTTAGTTTAATTACATTCCATTCGTCAATTTTGGCTTTTGTTGCCATTTCTTACGGTGTTTTAGTCATGAAGTCTTTGCCTATGCCTATGTCCTGAATGGTATTGTTTAGATTTTTTTCTAGGGTTTTTAGAGTTTTAGGCTTTAATGTTTAAGTCTTTAATCCATCTTGAGTTAATTTTTGTATAAGGTGTAAGGAAGGGGTCCAGTTTCAGTTTTCTGCATATGGCTAGCCAGTTTTCTCAACACTATTTATTAAATAGGGAATCCTTTTCCCATTGCTTGTTTTTGTCAGGTTTGTCAAAGATCAGATGGTTGTAGATGTGTGGTGTTCTTTCTGAGGTCTCAGTTCTGTTCAATTGGTCTATCTCTGTTTTGCTATCAGTACCGTGCTGTTTTGATCACTGTAGCCTTGTAGTATAGTTTGAAGTCAGATTGCATGATGCCTCCAGCTTTGTTCTTTTTGCTTAGGAGTGTCTTGGCTATATGGGCTCTTTTTTGGTTCCATATGAAATTTAAAGTAGTCTTTTCTAATTCTGTGAAGAAAGTCAGTGGTATCTTGATGGGAATAGCATTGAATCTATAAATTACTTTGGACAGTATGGCCATTTTCACGATATTGATTCTTCCTTTCCATGAGCATGGAATGTTTTTCCACTTGTTTGTGTTCCCTCTTAATTTCCTTGAGCAGTGGTTTGTAGCTCTCCTTGAAGATGTCCTTCACATTCCTTGTAAATTGTATTCTTAGGCATTTTATTGTCTTTGTAGCTGTTGTGAATGGGAGTTCACTCATGATTTGGCTCTCTGTTTGTCTATTATTGGTGTATAGGAATGCTTGTGATTTTTGCACATTGATGGTCTGTTATTGGTGTATAGGAATGCTTGCGATTTTTGCACATTGATTTTGTATCCTGAAACCTTGCTGAAGTTGCTTATCAGTTTCAGGAGATTTTGGGCTGAGATAATGGGGTTTTCTAAATATACAGTCATGTCATCTGCAAACAGAGACAGTTTGACTTCCTCTCTTCTTATTTGAATACTCTTTATTTCTTACTCTTGCTTGATTACCCTGGCCAGAATTTCCAATACTATGTTGAGTAGGAGTGGTAAGAGAGGGCGTCTTTGTCTAGTGCCAGTTTTCAAAGGGAATGATTCCGGCTTTTGCTCATTCAGTATCATATTGGCTGTGGGTCTGTTATAAATAGCTCTTATTATTTTAAGATCCATTCCGTCAATACCTAGCTTGTTGAGGGTTTTTAGGATGAAGGGGCGTTGAATTTTATTGAAGGCCTTTTGTGCATCTATTGAGATAATCATGTGGTTTTTGTCATTGGTTTTGTTTATGTGATAGATTATGTTTATTGATTTTCATATGTTGAACCAGCCTTGCATCCCAGAGATGAAGCTGACTTGATAATGGTGGATAAGCTTTTTGATGTGCTGCTGTATTTGGTTTGCCAGTATTTTATGGAGGATTTTCGCATCGATGGCGAAATTTGGCCTGAAATTTTATTTTTTGATTGTGTCTCTGCTAGATTTTGGTATCAGGTTGATGCTGGCCTCATAAAATGAGTTAGGGAGGATTCCCTCTTTTTCCATTGTTTGGAATAGTTTTAGAAGGGATGATACCAGCTCCTATTTGTACCTCTGGTAGAATTCGGTTGTGAATCTGTCTGGTGCCGGGCTTTTTTTGGTTGGTAGGCTATTAATTACTGCCTCAATTTCAGACCTTGTTATTGATCTATTCAGGGATTTGACTTCTTCCTGGTTCAGTCTTGGGAGGGTGTATGTATCCAGGAATTTATCCATTTCTTCTAGATTTTCTAGTTTATTTGCATAGAGGCGCTTGTAGTGTTCTCTGATGTTAGTTTGTATTTCTGTGGGATTAGTGGTGATATCCCCTTTATCATATTTTATCGTGTCTATTGGATTCTTGTCTTTTCTTCTTTATTAAACTGGCTAGCGGTCTATCTATTTTGTTAATCTTTTCAGAAAACCAGCTCCTGGATTCATTGATTTTTTTTTTCTGAAGAGTTTTTCATGTCTCTATCTCCTTCACTTCTGCTGTGATCTTAGTTATTTCTTTTCTTCTACTAGCATTTGAATTTATTTACTCTTGTTTCTCTAATTCGTTTAATTGTGATGCTAGGGTGTTGATTATAGATCCTTCCCGGTTTCTCCTAAGGGCATTTAGTGCTATAAATTTCCCTCTAAACACTGCTTTCGCTGTTTCCCTGAGATTCTTGTATGTTGTATCTTTGTTCTCATTGGTTTCAAAGAACTTACCTATTTCTGCCTTAATTTTGTTATTTACCCAGTAGTCATTCAGGAACAGATTGTTCAGTTTCCATATAGTTGTGTGGTTTTGAGTGAGTTTCTTAATCCTGAGATCCAGTTTGATTGTACTGTAGTATGAGAGATTTTTATGATTAACATTCTTTTGCATTTGCTGAGAAATGTTTTACTTCCAATTATGTGGTCAATTTAAAAATAAGTGCAGTGTGTTGCTGAGAAGAATGTATATTCTGTTGATTTGGGCTGGAGAGTTCTGTAAATGTCTGTTAAGTCTGCTTGGTCCAGAGCTGAGTTCCAGTCCTGAATATCCTTGTTAATTTTCTGTCTCATTGATCTTTCTAGTATTGACAGTGGAGTGTTAAAGTCTCCCACTATTATTGTGTGGGAGTCTAAGTCTCCTTGTGTAGGTCTCTAAGAACTTGCTTTATAAATCTTGGTGCTCCTGTATTTGAGTGCATATATGTTTAGGATAGTTAGCTCTTCTTGTTGTATTGATCCCTTTACCATTATGTAATGCCCTTCTTTGTCTTTTGTGTGTGTGTGTGTGTGTGTGACAGTCTTGCTCTGTCGCCAGGCTGGAGTACAGTGGCGTGATCTCGGCTCAGTGCAGCCTCCACCTCCCAGATTCAAGCCCTCAGCCTCCCCAGTAGCTGGGATGATAGATGCATGCCACCAAACCCAACTAATTTTTGTATTTTTAGTAGAGAGGAGGTTTCACCATGTTGGCCAGGATGGTCTTGATCTCTTTACCTCATGATCTGCCCACCTCGGCCTTCCTAAGTGCTGGGATTACAGGCATGAGTCACTGCGCTTGACCTGGCCTTTTTTGATCTTCGTTGGCTTAAAGTCTGTTTTATCAGAGACTAGGATTCCATCCCTTGCTTTATTTTGCTTTCCAATTGCTTGGTAAATGTGTCTTCATCCCTTTATTTTGAGCCTATGTGTGTCTTTACACGTGAGATGTGTCTCTTGAATACAGTGCATGGACGTGTCTGGACTCTTTATCCAACTTGCCAGTCTGTGTCTTTTAATTGGGGCATTTAGCCCATTTACATTATAGGTTAATATTGTTATGTGTGAATTTGAACCTGCTGTTCTGATGCTAGCTGGTTATTTTGCCTGTCAGTTGATGCAGTTTCTTCATAGTGTTGATGGTCTTTACAATTTGTTATGTTTTTACAGTGGCTGGTATTGATTTTTTCTTTCCATGTTTAGTGCTTTCTTCAGGAACTCTTGTAAGGCAGGCTTGATGGTGGCATAACGTCTAAGCTTTTGCTTGTCTGTAAAGGATTTTATTTCTCCTTTGCTTGTGAAGCTTGGTTTGGCTGGATATGAAATTCTGGTATGAAAAATCTTTTCTTTAAGAGTGTTGAATATTGGCCCACACTCTCTTCTGGCTTGTAGGGTTTCTGCAGAGAGATCTGCTGTTAGTCTGATGGTCTTCTCTTTGTGGGTAACCTGAACTTTCTCTCTGGCTTCCCATAACATTTTTTTTCTTTCATTTCAACCTTGGTAACTCTGATGATTATGTGTCTTGGGGTTGCTCTTCTCTAGGAGTATCTTTGTGGTGTTCTTTATATTTCCTGAATTTGAATGCTGGCCTGTCTTGCTAGGTTGGGGAAGTTCTCCTGGATAATATCCTGAAGAGAGTTTTCCAACTTGGTTCCATTCTTCCTGTCATTTTCAGGTACACCAAGCAAATCTAGGCTTGGTCTTTTCACATAGTCCCATATTTCTTGGAGGCTTTGTTTGTTCCTTTTCATTCTTTTTTCTCTAATCTTGTCTTCAAGCTTTATTTCATTAAGTTGATCTTCAGTCGCTGATATCCTTTCTTTTGCTTGATCAGTTCAGCTATTGATACTTGTGTATGCTTCACAAAGTTCTCGTGCTGTGTTTTCGAGCTCCATCAGGTCATTTATGTTCTTATCTAAACTGGTTATTCTAGTTAGCAATTCTTCTAACCTTTATTCAAGGCTCTTAGCTTCTTTGCATTGAGTTAGAAATGCTCCTTTAGCTTGGAGGAGTTTGTTATTACCTACCTTCTGAAGCCTACTTCTTCAATTTGTCAAACTCATTCTCCATCCAGATTTGTTCCCTTGCTGGTGAGGAGTTGTGATCTTTTGGAGGCAAAGAGGCATTCTGATTTTCGGAATTTTCAGCCTTTTTGCGCTGGGTTTTTCCTTATCTTCATGGATTTATCTACCTTTGGTCTTTTATGTTGGTGACCTTTGGATGGGGTTTTTGTGTGAACATCCTTTTAGTTGATGTTGATGCTATTTCTTTCTGTTAGTTTTCCTTCCTGCTACAGGTCTGCTGGAGTTTTCTGGAAGTCCACTCCAGACCCTGTTTGCCTGGGTATCACCAGTAGAGGCTGCATAACAGCACAGATTGCTGCCTGTTCCTTCCCGTGTCTGTTGACCCCTGCTGAGAAGTGTCTCCTAGTCAGAAGGCACTGGGGTTAGGGACCCACTTGAGGCAGTATGTTCTGCTCAATTGCCGTGGTGGGAGATCTGCTGTTCTCTTCAGAGCTGGCAAGGAGAAACATTTAAGTCTGCTGAAGCTGTGCCCATAGCTGCCTCTTTCCCCAGGTGCTGTGTCCCAGGGAGATAGGAGTTTTATCTATAAGCCCTTGACTGGGGCTGCTGCCTTTCTTTTAGAGATAGAGATGCCCTGCCCAGAGAGGAGGAATCTAGAGAGGCAGTCGGGATACAGCAGCTTTGCCAAGCTGTGATGGACTCTGCCCAGTTTAAACTTCCAGGTAGATCTGTTTACACTGTGAGGGGAAAACCACCTGCTTAAGCCTAAGTAATGGCAGACGCCCCTACCCCTACCAAGCTCGAGTGTCCCAGGTCAACTCCAGACTGCTATGCTGGCAGCAAGAATTTCAAGCCAGTGGATCTTAGCTTGCTGGACTCTGTGAGGGTGGTATCTGCTGAGCTAGACAGCTTGGCTCCCTGGCTTCAGCCCCTTTTCCAGGGAGTGAATAGTTCTGTCTTGATGGTGTTGCAGGTGCCACGGGGGTATGAAAAAAACTCCTGCAGCTAGCTCAGTATCTGCCCAAACGGCTGCCCAGTTTTGTGCTTGAAACCCAGAACCTGGTGGTATAGGCATCCAGGATATCTCCGCAGGTTACAAAGACCTTGGGAAAAGCATAGTATCTGGGCTGGAGTGCACCATTCGTCATAGCACAGTCCCTCACTGCTTCCCTTGGCTAGGGGAGAGAATTTCCCTACCACTTCCGCTTTCCGGGTGTAGCAGTGCCCCGCCCTGCTTCTGCCTGCCCTCCATGGGCTGCATCCACAATCTAAACAATCCCAATGAGATGAGCTGGGTACCTCAGTTGGAAATGCAGAAATCACCCGCTTTCTATGTTGATCTCGCTGGGAGCTACAGACTGTAGCTGTTGCTATTTGGCCACCTTGAGAAATACCCTTTTCTCCTTTGTAATCTTGATGATTTGTTCATTTTATTTATGAAAGCAGGCAGTGACTTTGATTGAGAAATGAGAGAATATTTTGTGTGGGAAAAGCCTTAGCCTCTAATAATCTGTATTAGATGTCCCTTTTGCCCTGAAAACCACCCCAAATAAAATGTGAAAAATATGTTTGCTATGCACCCTCTTGCTGCAAAGTAAGTCCCAAACCTCCTTGTCTATGCAGATTGCCATCCCTAAATCTCTGTAGAAAATCGAGCCACTACTGAGGTCGGGTAGATGGATGCATTTAATAATAATACGTGGGTTGACAGCTTAATTTGTATCATTTGCTGACACTCAGTTCTGTCAGCTGTCCTACTCTATGTTTTATTTTCATGAAAAATCATGTAATCTAGTAACAATGATAATAATTATGCCCAGTGATATTTACTGACTTACTGTATGTGAGGTGCACGGTTGACAGCATTTAATCTAGCCAACAATGCTATATGTGGATAGGTTCTACCATCTATAGTTTATAGGAACTGAACCTTAGATAAGGTGACTCATTCAGTGTCACAGCTTTTTGAGCAATGTGTAGCTCACATAGCTAAAGTGTATGCTGGTTTCAAGATGATTGACTCCAGAAACTCAAACGTGGGTTAAAATTCCCAGATCCCCCTAAATCTAATCTCTCAAGCCAGAGAGATAGAAAATGCATTAATTGCCTTTGCACTGATTGATCCAGCCCTGAGTCATGTGCCCTTCCCTGGAGTCAGCCCAAGGTTTCTCAACCTTGGCTTAGTTGACATTTTTAACTAACAATTCTTTGTTGTGGGAGGCAGTTCTGTGCACTATGGGATGTTTAGCAGTATTCTCTATAGTCTGTACCCACTAGATGCCAGTAGTACCCCTTCTAATTGGTCATGACAATAAAAAATGTTTACAGACCTTGCCAAATGTCCGTAGAGAAGCAAAATCACCTCTGGTTGAGGTCCACTGGATGAACTTTGAATTCTGTGGGCTTTGGTAACATGAATCCAGATGCTGGTGACATAAAAGTAATAGAGGTTCATTTTAAACACTAGAGGTGCATATAACTTTCTGTTTTCTCTGTATTTTATGTACATTTCTATTACTGTACTTTATTAATTTATATTATTATTTATAAGCATGTGAATCTTTTCTGAACTCTGAGGACAGGCCCGATATCTTTCTTTTCTGTCTCAGCACTTGACCTAGTACCTGTCAAAAAGATGCCCTGTAAATGCTTATTGAATTGAAATAATTGACCTAGGAGATCATGTTCTTATAGATCTCCGTTGTGCTGTCTGATATGGTAGTCACTAGCACATGTGGCTATTTACATGTAATTAATTAAACTTAAAATTTAGTTTCTCACTTGTACTACCCACATTTCAAGTACTTTATATCCACATAACCATATTGAATATGCACATATAAAAAAGTCATTGCAGAAAGTTATTTTAGGCTTCGTTGTTACAGATAATTTAAAGGACAAGATTATAAAATCTTAAATGTGAAAAAAATCTGAGGACAAAAGCAGTCTTTCTATATTGTTCTTGAGATTAGAACCAAGTTATAAGAAGACAATTTTTGTTCCAAGTATGAAGTTGGCTATCTGAAGATAGCTAATCACTGTGCACACAACAATTTGTGAACAGAATCTAATACTATCTCTTTGTAACTTGGTCTTCCCCTTAAGAACAATATAGAACAAATGCTTTTGTCTTCAGATCTCTTACAAGTCTAAGATGTTATTATCTTGGCTTCTCAGAGTATGAGGTAACTCCAGATATTTGAAAACGTCAGTCTTCTTTTCTTTTACCTTGATTCCAAGATAAATAATCCAAAGTCCTTGCTTATAGATCCCTAAATATTCTGGTGAGCCTCCCATGGATCATATGACTGAAAAACTAGACTTACTTGGTTTTAATTTGGTAAGATGAGGGAAGCCTTATTGAAACATGAGTAGAAAATTGAAACATGAGTAGTAATATTTTAAATTTGATTCTAAAATAGAGATCAAAAAATTGTTAAGAACTTTAATGAAAGAAAAACATTAAGAAATAGTATTAAAGGAGCATTACAAGAAGGTATATTTTAAAAGGTGTCATAAATGACCTAAGAAATAAAGATGATTATGTAGTTCAGGAAAATTCCTGTGGTTGTAAGCTGCTATTCAGCCAATTTAAACTAAATTTACCACTTTGTCTTTTAATCTTTTTAAACATTTTGAGATTGAAGAAATGCTTGAAAATGCTGAACGGGAACGTCTAGGTAATTCTCGCCAGCCAGAGAAGCCTCTTGTACGACTACGAGTAAGTCCTATTTGTACAAATTGAACATTATTAATTTTTAAAGCATAGTTATGTGCAGTTTACATGGTTTCTTTGAAAAGTAGTGAGGAGAGTGCTGTTAATAAGATGGGCAATCACCATTGGAGGCAAAAACGAATGTATAAGGATTTGAGTTAATCACAGTATAAGTGTTAGGTTTGGTAACTTATTTTTCTTGTTTTCTTAATAATTTGTTGTTATATTTAATAGATTGGCTGAGCTCCCTGACTTCATCTTTAACTACCCTCCTCTACTCAGTGCGTTCCAGGCACCGTGGCCTTCTTGCAGTTTCTCAGGCATATGGGACCTGCTCTTATCTCCCTTTAGTCTGCTCCCATGTCACCTCACTGAGGCCCCACCATCAAGATTGCAGCCCCTACCTTCTTTCTGGTGCTTCTGATTTCACTTACCTTCTTCTGCTTTTCTTCTTATTTTTTTCCTGTAATACATCCTTCTAATCTACTTTGTACAGTTTATTTGTTTTGGTTATTGTTTGGATTGTTTCCTGTGCCTATAAATCTGCTTATCCTTTCTATCGTGTTATAAACAAAGAAACACAACAGATGTCTTCTTTGCCGCTATGCTTTTCCCTTTTCCTAACGCCTACCCTGTCTTCCTTACTCTCTTTCAAAGCTCTAAAAGTATATAACTTATAGCTCTCATCTAACTTTCTCTTCCTCAGTTCACTATAACTAAGGCTCTGATTTCATATCCAGTGGAAAAGATGATCTTTAATTGTTACATCCAATAGATCCTGTCTCATCTTGCTGAGTTACTGTTGGGCATTCTCTGATTTATCTGTATCCCTTCCTATCTCATAGTTAGCCCTCTTTTGAGTCTAGGCATACAGCTTTAATGATCACCAATAGAGTGGCGACTTCTAAATCTTCATGTAGACCCCCTTGTTGTTCTGTATCTCCAGGGGCCCCCTAAAGCCTGGTACTGAGGAGTGTAGTCTTTAGACCAGCAGTGTTGTTGTCACCTGGGAAATTGTTAAAAATGCAGAGTCTCAGGCCCTGCATCAGACGCACTGTATTATAACAAAAATCTCCAAGAAATGTATATGCTCATTAAAATTTGAGGAGTCCTGGGATGTAGACTGTGGAGGTAAAGAGTACAGTCCAGAGCCAGACTTCCTGAGCTTCATTCTGGCCCAACCACCAGTTCTATCACCTCAAGCAACTGTATCTCTCATCCCTTGGTTTGCATTAGGTTGGTGCAAAAGTTGTTGCAGGTTTTGTCATTGAAAGTAATGACAAAAACTGCAATTACTTCTGCACCACCCTAATGCTTCATAGATTTATGAGCTCTAAATGGATTAAATAGTGTCTGGTACACAGTAGGTAAATCTGGTACCTTTTCTTTATCCCACTGTCACTGGTGTAGTGAAGCCTTTATTAATGCTTCCTGGCCTATTGCTGGAGCCTCCTACCAGGACCCTGCCTCCAGTTTCCTTCTCTCTCCACACTAATGCCAAAATGATCTTTATAAAACACAATTTTGCATGTCTTTTCTGCTAAAATAACTTAATTTTTCCTAGCACTGACAGGAAAAAGTCTAAACTTTTTAGGGTAACATTCACAGGTCTATGTGATCTGTTCTAAACCAAACATTTTACCTCCTCCTTTTCCTCCCATCACATCCTGAGCTCCAGTCTCATTGGACCAAAAGCTTCTATTTCCTGGGTGCAGTGGAGTTTATTTCACTGGAAGCTTTGTCCATGTGATCCTGCTGCATGGGACATACTTCTCTCCTCCTTTCTTTATATCTTCTTCAGTACCCACCTAAAGCCTCCCTTTTTAAAGAAGCCTTTCTTGACCTCCCTCCAGAGTACATGCTTCTTCCTTTGTGTCCTCATTCAACTTTGCACATACCTTTTATAGCACCACTCACATTCTGCTTGCAATGATCTGTTGACATGTTTGTCTTCCCAGTCAGCTTGTGAATTTCTTGACAGCCAGGATTGTGTTTATTTGTTGTTATATCCCTGGCTCTGAGCAGCATATCTAGAACATTGAGGATATCTGGTAAAATTTGTTAATGACCAAACATTTATAAATGAGGAGTTTGAGAGGGAGACCCAATAGCTTTAGCACTTAGTATTTTCTCTTTTATAGCATGGTAGCTGTAGAGATGGTCTGGGTGAGGCCAGGCGCAGTGGCTCAGGCCTGTAATCCCGGCACTTTGGGAGGCCTAGGCATCTGAATCATCTGAGGTCAGGAGTTCGAGACCAGCATGGGCAACATGGTGAAACCCCGTCTTTACTAAAAATACAAAAATTAGCCAGGTATGGTGGCATGCGCCTATAATCCCAACTACTTGGGAGGCTAAGCATGATAATCACTTGAACCCAGGAGGCAGAGGTTGCATTGAGCTGAGATTGCACCATTGCACTCCAGCCTGGGCAACAGAGCGAGAGTCCATCTCAGAAAAAAAAAGAAGAGATGGTCTGGGTAATACAAAAATAATTACTATAAGGGAATCACATAGTTCTCTTCATCATGGCAGAATATCCCTATTTTCTCATCTTTGCCTGGTAGCATTAGAACTAACTAGACTTAAATAGAAAATTGGCATTTCTTTTCCTAAGCATGGTAAATTATGAATTCATTCATAAAATAGCACATATTGTCATGTAAGTAATATTACAGTATTACATTGTACTAACTAAAGGACATTCATGAATTCATTGGATAAATCCTGTTGAGTACCTTCTGTTATTGATGCTGCAGGATACAGGGACATAAAACAGATGAGATTTTGAATTCGTAGAGCTTACAGGAGGTGGAGGTGTGAAGAGAGACATAATACAGAAATAACAAATAAATGAAGAAAAAAACCTTAGCAGATAGTGATGACGAGTGAAAGTGGGAGCACTTTAGTTAGGGAGCTCTCTGGATAAGCTGTGAGGTGGTGCAGTGCTGATCCCCAGAGAATACTTTGAGAACAGCTAACTTAGGAGAACATATCTCTGAGAAAGAAAGGTGGTATTTCTCTTTGTAAAGGTCTATTTACTACTATAGTCTTCTGTAGGAAGAGCCTACCATGAGAGAAATTGTCAGTGAGATACCATGTTTTGAAGGTAGTAATTTCTCAAGGCTCGCAGATGTCATTCTTCTTACCTGGATTTTCCTAGCATTCATCTTTCTGTAGTGTGAAGGCATATCTCTAAGATGATAGACCAATTTACTAATGCATCTAGGGCTAGTATTTTATTTTGGTGTTTGTTTTAAAAGTTCAGGAGATTGTGTAGAAATTCTGTCTCCTTTTCAAATGGTTTGCGTGGTAGGTACCTAGACTATTAGTGTTATACATAATCATTCCGTATTGTGGAAATTATTGCCATACCTTGATTCTGTCCAACAAAGTATTTTGCTTATGCTTATAAACTTTTCAAGTGTTAGTTTCTCAATAGGATAAATGATGTAACTCCATCATGATCTATTGTAGAAAATTAATTCATAAATTTGAAAGTATCAAGCATAAACACTGAATACTGAAGGATTAGTGTGTTTCTTAAAAATTGTCAAATTGTTGTTTCCTAGTCTTCATAGCTTATTCTGTGCTTTCAGGTGGACTATAGTGGAGGTTTTGAACCTTTCAATGTTCTTCGCTTTAGCCAGAAATTTGTGGATCGGGTGGCTAATCCAAAAGACGTTATCCATTTCTTCAGGCATAGAGAACAAAAGGAAAAAACAGGTAAGCTAGTTATTTACAGGTTAAAAAATGCCCTTACAGGATTTGTGAATGAATCTTTAGTAGAAACTGTAACATAATAATGAAAGATGTTTTTATATGATTGTAATGTCTTAAATAAACTGACAGTTGGAATAATTAAGTCTCTTGTCTTCTAAAAATTACATAGCAATCATTCTTAAACCTGTGGACATCAATAAAGAAATGGAAGACTATCTCTGTAAATATTGTGTTTTTTTAAAACAGTCCTGCTAAGTAAAAACACAGACTTTAGAGATTTACTGCTCAAATTAAATATATATTACTTAGTATATATTATTAATGTTCAGAAAATGTACTCTCAATTTTTGCATTATTATTTTGACCTTAAAGTATACAGTGATTTAGGATGACTTCAAACTTTGGAAATAAGAGTTATTTTATAATTTGATATTTCTGATGATCCAGGTAATTAATTTCCAATAAAATTTCACAAAAACTAATTCCCCTTTTTTTAGTATTTCTAAAACAGGGTCACAGCCAGGCATGGTGGCTCATGCCTGTAATCTCAGCACTTTGGGAGGCCAAGGCGGGCTGCTCATGAGATCAGGAGTTTGAGACCAGCCTGACCAACATGGTGAAACACCATCTCTACTAAAAATACAAAAATTAGCCGGGTATGGTGGCATGTGCCTGTAATCCTAGCTACTCAGAAGGTTGAGGCAGGAGAATCCATTGACCCTGGGAGGCGGAGGCTGCAGCGAGCTGAGATTGTGCCACTGCGCTCCAGCTTGGGTGACAGAGTGAGACTCCATCTCAAAAAAAAAAAAAAGGGTCATCTCACTGAAATAGTGCTTTTTCATAAGAAGTACTGTATATATGAAATATAGAGACTCTTATTAGAGTTATTGAGTCAGAATTTTTATAGAAATGTATGGCTCTTGTTTACAAGTAAGCTACTTAGCTTTTTATGAGCCTAAATTTAATGGGCTTCTATTTTTGCTGTCAAATTGTAATCAGATATTGGGTATGCTATGAATTCAACCTGAAACAATCATTCAGATATTCAAGTAGCGCTCATATAATACTGCTTTAGGAGGGGGAAATCCATATCAGAGAATTATATTTTTGTGTTATAAGTTTTAATTAGTTGTTTCTTGATAATGGTTTATTTCCATTATGCAATAGATTATGCATCTATATCAATTGCTTGAAATTTTATGGGTGTAACATTTAGAAGAAAAACAGAATACACAACTAGAATATACAAATATCTTTCACGAGTTTCATCTGTACTGAGTTTTGTTCTAGCTATTTCTAAAATTTTGTGTAAACCCAAGTTACTCAACGGAAACAATGGCATTTTTGTGCATTTTACTGAAAGTATTTTCTGTTGCTTTGCCAGCTCTGCCACTTAACTACACCATGCAAATTACTAAACCTCTGCTAAGTTTTCTCATCTCTAAAATCAGGCTAAGAAGTATCCTGGTCTCATAGGATTCTTGTGAGGATTAGATAATACACTGTGTGTAAATGGTCTTAACATAGTGTCTGGCATGGTAAAATGTAGTAATCATATTTATTTAGTAATATTAACTCTCCTACTTTGAAATTCAAAAGAGATTTTTGTTC
Source organism: Plecturocebus donacophilus (assembly GCA_004027715.1). Lineage (NCBI taxonomy): Eukaryota > Metazoa > Chordata > Mammalia > Primates > Pitheciidae > Plecturocebus > Plecturocebus donacophilus. Next base: position 20,476 of record PVKP010013625.1, read on the forward strand.
ACCTGTGCCACCATTTGGCAAGAAAAACAGTGAATACTTTGTCTCTTTCCCTTCTAGGTCTTTTCTGCCTGAAATTTTTTTCTTCCTGTTATGCTCAGTGAATCTTATTCATTCTGCAAGTCTTGATTCAAATGACAGCTGTGTTTGATACCTATACATGATTTTCTGCCTTCTTTTAGAATTAATTGCTTTCTTCTCTATGTGTTATATTCTTGGGAGCACTTACCACCATGTATTACAGTCATTTTTCTTATGGGCAGGGATTCTCTCTTTTTCATCATTGGGTTTTTAACACTTGTAGACACTTGACATTCATTTACCTGACAAGAGTTATTGACAGAGCAAATACTGGACTCCTTGCTTCCTAACTTCATACCAAGTGCTCTTTCTGATTTGTGGCTACTGGTTTTGAGACAGTCATCTTGCTTAGTAATGCAGCAGAAGTGCATTAAACATACTTCCCCTTTGTCTCACAGAATGTTAAAAAGATATGTGCTCAAGGGCTGAGATTTAATTAAATTAACAATTTTAACTGTTAAATCAGGGACATTCTTAAGTGAAAGTGGCCCGTTGTTTATTGAGCTCTGAGTACATGGTCGTGACTACTATTTGTAGTAGAGTTTTGTGCTACTACCTTGACCCATCGCAAGGCACCAGCAGTACCCATGATGGCTTTTTCATTATCAGTGTAGCAATGATGGCAGACAGCAAAAAGGCAAATAATATCTTAGGATTATTATGAAAGTATTTTTGACATTATTACCCCTGGAAGGGACTTGAGGACCTCCAGAAGTCTGTGCTTCACCCAGTGAGAATGGCTACAAGAGACCTCTTACCTGGAGTATGGACAAGGAATACTGACTGTAGGGAAAAGGTCATGGCTATTAACAAAAATGGCTTGTTTTGCCCAAAATTTACCATGTTGAGCAAGCTGGCGGTTGATAAAGTTTGGCCTTACCTTCTCCATTGACAACTTGCAATGAGTATGGCCACTTTAACATTATGATAGAAGGTTTTTTTTGATATATTGCTTTTTTTCTAGGAGAAGAGATCAACTTTGGGAAACTTATCACAAAACCTTCTTCAGAAGGAACAACTTTAAGGGTAGAAGATCTTGTAAAACAGTATTTTCAAACTGCAGAGAAGGTAATATTCTTACAGTTCACATTTTGAATAATGGCTACCTTATAGTAACATTTAAATTTAGGATATGTTTAGTTGATAGTTTAAAGAAAATGAATCCTCAAAATGTTTCTATGAAGTAAGTAGTGTGACAGTTACATTCATTTGCAGTTGCTGCACATCAGGGAAAATTAGTGTTTTATTAATGTTATTTATTAATATTGCTATTAATATAGCCATTATTGTTGATGTTATTCTCTTTGTCTCTCTGTTGTAATTATTAAACTAAATGAATAATGTTAACTGTTAAATCAGGGACATTTGTAAGCGAAACTTAGAAGTAAGTAGGGTGACAATTACATTCATTTGTAGTTGCTGTACATCAAAAAAAATTAGTGTTTAATTAATGTTAATTATGAATACCATTTTAACAAAACTGTTATTGTTGATGTTATTCTCTTACTTTATTTTGTGTCTCTGTTGCAAAGGTCTCAATCCAGATTTAGTTTTCTCATATTTGAATTAATTAGAATTCTGCAAACAAAGACAGCCACATGATGGTGAAGCCACTGAAACTTACTGTCATTAGTATATGCCACTTTAAGATCCTCGGGTTGTATTAGTTTCCTATTGGTGCTGAAACAGATTTCCACAAACTTAGTGGTTGAAAACAACACAAATTTATTATCTTACAGTCATGTAGGTCGGAAATCTTACACAGGACTAAAATCAAGGTTTTGGCATGGCTGTCTTCCTTTTTGGAGGCTCTAAGGGAGAATCCATTTCCTTACCTTTTCCAGTTTCTAGAGGTAGCTCCTTCATTCCTTGGCTCTTGGTCCCCTTTTATTTTCAAATCCTGCAATGTTGTATCTCTCTAACCATTTCCTCACGGTTATTTTTCCTTCCAACTCTCATCTGCCTCTGTCTTCTGCTTTTCAGGACCCTTGTGATTACACTGGGCCCATCTGAATAGTCTCTGATAATCTCCCTGTTTTACAGACAACTGATTAGCACCCTTAGTTCCCCTTTGCCGTGTATTCACAGGTCCCAGAGATTAAGAAGTGGACATCTTTATGGGGCTCTTATTTTGCCTACCACACTGGTAAATTTCATTGTGAATCATAGCTGCCATATTTGGACTCAGTATCCCAGCCATCAGGCCTCTACTTTTTACCAGTCTTATATTTTTTCCTTTATTTTTTTCCTGATAACATATTTGGTAATTTTCCTTGCAGTATAGGTACTATTTCTGCATCCAGTGATTTGTATGTCTCTTACAGAATGTGCAGCTCTCACTACTAACAGAAAGAGGGATGGGTGAAGCAGTACAAGAATTTGTGGACAAGGAGGAGAAAGATGCCATTGAGGAATTAGTGAAATACCAGTTGGAAAAAACACAGCGATTTCTTAAAGAACGTCATATTGATGGCCTAGAAGACAAAATCGATGAGGAGGTAAGTAACTAATTTAAGTGTCTAGGTCTATTAAAATATTCTCTATTTAAGAGTAGCTCTGAGATTTTTTTTCTGGTAAATCACTGTTTAACCTTTCTGATTTGTTTGGTTTTCATATCTATAAAATTGAAATGATGAAATGAAGATTAAATTAGAAAATGAGGAAAATGCCTACAACAGAGTCTTGCATGTGGTTGGTACTAAATAAGTGTTTTGTTCCCCATGGATAGTATCAGCTCTTGAAGATCCTGAATGGGCTTTAAAATGAACTTGTAGGATGGTAATTTCTGTTCATTTTAATTTTTTAGTAAGTTTTGATTGAGATTTTGAATTTTATGTAGAAAATTTTTGCTAACCAAGAAGCAGTGGAATAATCACAGGAAAAGCTGTCTAGACTTGACTACATAGAAATTTTAAATGTTTGCATATCACATTGTCAAGAAACAAAATTAAAAGATATTGACATGAGGAAAATATTTGTATATGGGCAGAAAAAAGTTAATATTCTTAATATGATATTAATGAGCTCTTAGGAATCTTAAAAATAATTAAACATTTTGATAGAATAATGAACAAAGGACATGAGTAGGTGATTCATAAAAGAAATATAAATGGTTAATAAGCATATGAAAATGGTGTTTAGCCTAGGATAATCAAAGAAACTCAAATATATCTTTTGTTTGTCAAATTGGCAGCAATTTGGGAAAACAGTATCTAGCACACTGCTGGTAGGAACATAACATTTGAACAGCTTTACTGAAAAGCAGTTTGGCAGTGTATATTAAGAGCCTTAAGTTTTACTCTTTAACTCCGCCTGGGAAATTTCCGTACAAAAGTCGTGAGATGGAGATTTGTGTATGGAGTGATTCATCTTAGTGTTTGTTCATAGTGGGGAAAAATTGGAAATGGATACAATAAATGTTGGCACGTATACCATATAAAATTTTACACAGTACTTAAAAAATGACATTTTGGAAGAAGAACATGAGAAGATATTTCTAAGATAATGTTAAGTGGGAAAAGAATTTCAAAGATGAAAAATTGTGAATAGTATGATCTCAGTTATTTTTATTTTATATGTAATTGTGTATGTTTATGTAAATAAAGAAAATATCCCAGATATATTATCAACAGTTATGTCAAGGTAGTTGTATTACAGGGAATCACTTTCTCTATTTCCCTAATTCCCCCTAAGCAGAAGAATAAAACTATATCATTAAAAAAAAAAAAGACTCATTCCCTTATTTTAGTGCTTTTGGTTAATTTAACATGGTTCTCTTAAAGCCTTATGGTGTCAATGTGTAACTAATATTATTTAATGTCAAATACTTCCAGAGGTAGGACAGGTAGTTCACACTCTTAAAACCATTCACTCTATGATTCTGGATGTGTAGGGTTTGCCAATTTATAGCATAAATTGATTTCTCAGGTACCTAGCAGAAATAAAACATGACCATCCCCACCTGGAGTGACATTATGACTCCTGAGCAGCAAAGTGTGTGTGGTGCATATGTGTGTGTGAGTGTGTGTATGGTGCGTGTGTATGGTGTGTGTGTGTATGTGTGTGTCATGGTTGCTCTGGACCAGACCAACTGTTCAAAATCAAAACGCTTATTAGCTGTGTACCCATTATTGAGTTATCTAAACCCACCTATCCCTCAGTATCCTCATCTGAAGATAAAATGGTGAATGTAATAGGTCCTCCTTCAAGATTGCTGTAAGTATTAAAAGAATCCATGTAAAATTCTTAGAATACCATCTGACCCCTAGGGCCTGTTCATTGTTTTTACTCTGACTCTCATTTCTCTTCTATGAATGGCTTAGCATCTTTGGTATGCTACATATGACCTAGGGCAGTATTACATACTATGTCATCTTTTAAAATATTTTTATTCTCGTATTTTTCCTTTACCATTCATAGCAAACATGCTGTTATTTCTTTCAGCTTAAGAAACAAACAAAACTCTCAATCCCATTTTCCTTTACTGCTCTGTTTCTTTTTTCCTCTTCTAGAGCAGAATCGCTTCACAGAGTTTTCTGTATTTGCTGCCTCATTCTTCTATCTCCTTTTTCTCTTAAATCTATCCACTCAGGATTTTGATCCCATCATTCCAGTGAAGTTGCTCTTGTCAAGGTCACCAGTGATTTCGATTGCTAAATCCACTGTCAGTTTTTTATCTTACATCTCTCTCAGTCTTCTCTTGAAACATGTTATTTACTGGATTTCAAGATTCCAGACTTGTCTTGTTTTCTTCCTGCCTCACTGGCTGCATATTTTCAGTGTCTTTCGTTGATTCTTCTAATTGCTCCAGCCTCTTACATTGGAGTCTTATTTGCTGTTCTCTCTCTCATGTATACCACTCGATCGTAGATTTCATGAGATCAGGTTTTTGTCTGTTTTGTTAATAACTGTATTCTCAGTTTCTATGATAGCGCATGGCACATAGAAGGTGCTTGGTAAATATGTGCTGAGTAGCCTATTAAATAAATGGGCTTGTCTCTAACTACCTAGCTGTATATTAAGAGCCTTGTGAACAGGAACCATTAAATAAGAACCAGGTACCATGCTTAGCAAACCTTGACTATTAATAAAAATGGATTTTCAGGGGCTACCCACTTCAGATCTCATTTCACAGAGCCTCCTGGATGTCTTGCAGCCAGGTGCACAAGAGTCATTTGCAATGTAATAAATATTTCAAGCCTTGTCAAGGAGATATTTTTGTTTTTAACTGATTTTACTGAAGTGTAACACCCATGGGGTATTAGAATTTTGCCTCTGCAGTCTGAAAGACTTTCAGTGATGTGAAACATTTTGGCAGGAGGTAATATAATTTTGCTTCGGGTCAATATGAGTTTTTTTTTAAGAGTACATTCTGCAATTTTAATATAAGTAATTGGAAAGATATAATTTGTTTACTCTTTTGTGAGACAGATTGTTAAATTTCCAAGTTTTATGTTATAACATGAAGCATTTCTTAATTGTAGCCCATTGTTTTATATTTACATAACTGGAATAAGTAACATGTTTGTGATTTACTCTGTCATGATCTAGGTACGTCGTTTCAGAGAAAGTAGACAAAAAAATACTAATGAAGAAGATGATGAAGTCCGTGAGGTAATTATTCTGCCGTAAATTCCTATGTTTATATGTCACTTCCTTAAATTAGAGTAACTAGTAGGTTTATTTAGAATAGTCAGTCCATAGGTTTGGTGGTTTGGAGTGTGCTGGGGTTGACTTAGGTTGGCTGCCTTTGATTGATTTCAGTTCAGCCTACAAATATTCTGCTCATTGCTCTTTTTTTCCCTTTTGCCCTTGTCTAAAACCTGTTTAACAGGTGCAGTGGCTCACGCTTATAGTCCTGGCTAATTGAGAGGCCAAGGTGGTAGGGGATTGCTTAAGCCCAGGAGTTCAAGGCTGTACTGTGATTGCACCATCGCACTCTAGCATGGGCAACAGAGCAAGACCCTGTCTTTAAAATAAATAAGTAAAAATAAATAAAACCTATTTAATTCTATGCATTTGGGAATATATACAACAAAAGCCCCTATTACTCAAAATGATATCTAATTGTTACCAGAGCATCTTATAGATAAAATCTTATCTTACTGGGCTGATATTATTTTGGGCAAAAAAGCAACTTAAGTTGTTTTGGTTACCAGTGTTAACCATGAGTAAGCAAGCATGGATAAATAGTTTCTGTTATCTATTCTAAAATATTAAAATTAGCTTAAGCATCATCATCACTGTCTTGTCAGTCTCATTGCAGGGTTGAAACTACAAGTTAGCAACTCTTCATTTAAATTTGGGCCTCTGCCTGGTACTTGGTGAATTCATGATTGAAATGTATTTTCTTATTTTCTAATTGTCCTTAGTGTTTTAGATTGCTATCTAGTATTTAACAATTATCTTATAAATTATGTACTGTTAGTTTTGTCTTGTTTGTGTTTATTCAGCAGACATTCTGCATAGTCCCTGTTATGGGTTAGATATTCTGCTTTACATTAGGACTGTACATGTAGAAAGCTATGGTCTGTATCCACAAAATTTTCTCAATTTAGTAGGTAAGAGACATGTGTGTAAAGAAGATGTTTATTGAATTATTTTTCCTAGGTGCCTGTTTTATAAATGAGTAGACAGACCAGACTCAAGGTCATATAGTAGGGCTAGAATTTGAACATATTTTTGACTCCAAGTCTAGACTTTTCTATCCTATGTCCTATCAAAATTTTAGATTATTATAATATTAATACAGTGCATTGCAAATGAATGGTTTTCTAAAAATGAAAAACTTCTAAAACTGTCATGCAGCACATCACCACTTTATATTTTACAGGTTGTTTTTTGGAAGCTAAGGAGAAGAAGTTATAGATTAGAAATGCCTTAACACATTTATTTTATTTATATTCATCTTATAAGGCACACTTAAAATAGAAATAGTTTGCCAAATTGCAAGAATAAATGCTAGGAAGAAATCATTCCTGGTTTTTAAATATCTGGCTTAAATTTGATTAACCATTTCAATTTAACAGGGTACAGCAATGTTTCTTTACATTTGAATGAGTTCTTTATGTGTGAAACCACAAACCTCAATTTTTCATTAAGCTTTTAAAGGAGTAAGAGTGAACATCTTATACAAGGAAGGTAGGAGAAGCGGTGACAAATTTCAAATGGGAGTTTTACAGAAGAAATAACTTATGTGTTCAGATATTCAGCTATATTTTAACATTAAAATGTAATCGGTGCTTCCTAGGTAATTTTTCAGCATGCCATAGGATATTATAATTTTTTTCATTTTTGGCATACTATTTAGAGCTTAGGAAATGGAGTCTGACATGCTGCCAACCTGTAATTCACAGCTTTGCAGAATCATTTGGCTTAGAATATGAGTCCTAACATCATGCTTAAATTACTTAAACAAACAGGAGTATTAGCTCTTCTATTTGGAGATAAAACATTATGCCTTAAACTCTTTTAGGCCAAGCATTGTGGCTCACCTGTAATCCCAGCACTTTGGGATACATACACATAGTAATATAAGCATATTTAGGGTTTTTAACACATAAAGAAAATATCTACTTATTCCTCAGGCTTGTTTGTTTAAATCAGGAATGATTGGTGAATTACTTGGCTCTGTATATATGCAGATATGTATTTGGGTTTTTTCTTTCTTTGTTCTATTAATATAGTGAATTATATATATATATATCTTATATATATATCTATCTTATATAATTATGTGTATATAATTATATGTGTATATAATTATGTGTATATAATTACATAAGATATATAATAAGATATATAATAAGATATATATATCTTATTAGCCCATCCTGGTATCACTTTGTAAACCCCCTGGTTATGGATATACTGGTCTTTCCATATGCTTCTGGAGTCCCTCTGTTTGCTTTCTTAATCACAAATAAGATTCTGTAATTTTCTTTTTGTGCATGAAGTTCTTTGTCAGTACTGTCTCATACTGGTGTTATCATTGTGAAAACAATTTGGAAACTGTCTTTCTGTATGCTCTGGCACTATTGAAATAACAGTGTGCTTATCTGTTTTTTGAAAGTTTGGTAGAATTTACCTGTGAAACTTTCTGATTGTGATTCTTTTTTAGGAGTATTTTCTTTTAATAATTTTCTCAAAATTTTCTTTGATAATTGGTTTGTTGAACCTATGTTTCTTTTTTTCCCTTGGGTCAGATTAAGTTATTCGTTTTCCAGATTATTTAGAATTGAGCATTCTCTCATAAGTCTTGAGTATTCCCTCCCATTCTTATTTCTTTTTTTCAAGACAGAGTCTCATTCTGTAGTGTGCTACCATTCCCAGCCAATTTTAAAATTTTTTTTTTACATAGATGGAATCTTCTTATGTTGCCCAGGCTGGTCTTTAAGTCCTGGGCTCAAGTGATCCTCCTGACTTGGCCTCCCAAAGTGCTGGGATTAGAGATGTGAGCCTCTACAGCTGTAGTCCTGGGATTAGAGATGTGAGCTTCTATGCCTGTCCTTCTTATTTCTAATGATGTATATTTGTGTTTTCTTCCTTTCTTTCAAGCTATGTGGTGATTTTTATTAATGTTATTGTTTTGTCCCAAAGACCCAGTGATTAGATTTATTATAACGTGTTTTTATTTGAAATCTATTAATATATTAATCTATGGTTTTATCTTCATTCTAATACTTGGACAGGCTTTATTTAGTTTCTCCTAACTTTTTTTTAAAATATATTTTATTGCACTTTAGGTTCTGGATGTGTAGAACATGCAGGATTGTTGCATAGGTACATACATGGCAAGGTGGTTTGCTGCCTCCATCCCTGTCACCTGTATCTGGAATTTCTCCCCATGTTATCCCTCCCAACTCCCTACCCTCCTGCTGTCCCTCCCCTAGTCCCCCCCCAACAGACCTCAGTGTGTGATGCTCCCCTCTCTGTGTCCATGTGTTCTCATTGTTCAACACCTTCCTATGAGCGAGAACGTACAGTGTTTGATTTTCTGTTCTTGTGTCAGTTTGCTGAGAATGATGGTTTCCAGATTCATCCATGTCCCTACAAAGGACACAAACTCATAGTTTTTTATGGCTGCATAGTATTCCATGGTGTATTTGTGCCACATTTTCCATGTTCAGTTTTTCATCCATGGGCATTTGGGTTGGTTCCACATCTTTGCTATTATAAATAGTGCCACTATGAACTTATGTGTGCATGTGTCTTTATAATAAAATGATTTATAATCCTTTGGGTGTATACCAAGTAATGGGATTGCTGGGTCAAATGCAATTTCTATTTCTGGGTCCTTGAGGAAGCACCACACAGTCTTCCACTATGGCTGAACTAATTTACACTCCCACCAACAGTGTAAAAGTGTTCCTATTTCTCCTCATCCTCTCCAGCATCTGTTGCCTCCAGATTTTTTAATGATCGCCAATGTAACTGGTGTGAAATGGTATCTCCATGTGGTTTTGATTTGCATTTCTCTAATGACCAGTGATGATGAGCATTTTTTCATATGTTTGTTGGCCTCATAAGTGTCTCCTTTTGAAAACTGTTTATATCCTTCGCTCACTTTTGAATGGGTTTGGTTTTTTTCTTGTAAATCTGTTTTAGTTCTTCGTAGATTCTGGATATTAGCTCTTTGTCAGATGGGTAGATTGCAAAAATTTTTTCCCATTCTGTTGGTTGCCAGTTCACTCTAATGATTGTTTGTTTTACTGTGCAGAAGCTCTGGAGTTTAATTAGATCCCATTTGTCTATTTTGGCTTTTGTTGCCAATGCTTTTGGTGTTCTAATCATGAAATCTTTGCCTATGCCTATGTCGTGAAGGGTCTGGCGTAGGTTTTCCTCTATGGTTTTTGTGGTGTTAGGTCTTATGTTTATGTCTTTAATCCATTTGAAGTTAATTTTAGTGCCAGTTTCTGCTTTCTGCACATGGCTAGCCAGTTTTCCCAACACGATTTATTAAACAAGGAATCCTCTTCTCATTACTTGTTTTTGTCAGCTTTGTCAAAGATCAGATGGTTGTAAATGTGTGGCCTTGCCTCTGAGGACTCTGTTCTGTTCCATTGGTCTATATCTCTGTTTTGGTACCAGTACCATGCTGTTTTGGTTACTGTAGCCTTGTAGTATAGTTTGAAGTCAGGTAGCTTGATGCCTCCAGCTTTGTTCTTTTTGCTTAGAATTGATTGGCTATGTGGGCTCTCTTTTGGTTCCATATGAAGTTTAAGATGGTTTTATCCAGTTCTGTGAAGAGGTTCATGGGTAGCTTGATGGGGATAGAGTTGAATCTGTAAATTACTTTGCGCAATATGGCCATTTTCACGTTATTGATTCTTCCTAACCATGAGCATGGAATGTTTTACCATCTGTTTATGTCCTCTCTTATATCCTCGAACAGTGGTTTGTAGTTCTCCTTGACGAGGTCCTTTACATCCTTTGTTAGTTGTATTCCTAGGTATTTTATTCTCTGTAGCAATTGTGAATGGCAGTTCATTCTTGATTTGGCTCTCTTTAAGTCTGTTATTTGTGTATAAGAATGCTTGTGATTTCTGCATATTGATTTTGTATCCTGAGACTCTGCTAAAGTTGTTTATAAATTTAAGGAGATTCTGGGCTGAGACAATGGGGTCTTCTAAATATACAATCATGTCGTCTGCAAATAGAGACAATTTGACTTCTTCCTTTCCTAATTGAATACCCTTTATTTCTTTTTCTTGCCTGCTTGCTCTGGCTAGAAATTCCAATACTATATTGAATAGGAGTGGTGAAAGAGGGCATCTTTGTCTAGTGCCAGATTTCAAAGGGAATGCTTCCATTTTTGCCCATTCAGTATAATATCAGCTACGAGTTTGTAAACAGCTTTTATTATTTTGAGATACGTTCCATTGATACCCAGTTTATTGAGAGTTTTTAGCATAAAGGGCTATTGAATTTTGCCAAAGGCCTTCTCTGCATCTATTGAGATAATCATGTGGTTTTTGTCTTTGGTTCTGTTTATGTGGTGAAATTACGTTTATAGACTTGGTGTGTGGAACCAGCCTTGCATCCCCAGGATGAAGCCTACTTGATCGTGATGGATAAGCTTCTTGATGTGCTGTTGCAATCGGTTTGACAGTATTTGATTGAAGATTTTTGCATCTATGTTCATCATGGATATTGGCCTGAAGTTTTCTTTTTTTGTTGAGTCTCTGCCTGGTTTTGGTATCAGGATGATGTTGGTCCCATAAAATGATTTGGGAAGAATTCCCTCTTTTTGTATTGTTTGGAATGGTACCAGCTCCTCTTTGTATGTCTGGTAGAATTCAGCTGTGAACCCATCTGGACCTGGACTTTTTTTGGTTGGTAGGCTATTAATTGCTGCCTCAACTTCAGCACTTGTTTTTGGCCTATTCAGGGTTTGGACTTCTTCCTGGTTTAGGCTTGGGAGGATGCAAGTGTCCAGGAATTTATCCATTTCTTCCAGGTTTACTGATTTATGTGCATAGAGTTGTTTGTAATAATCTCTGATGGTAGTTTGTATTTCTGTGGAATTGTTGGTGATAACCCCTTTATCGTTTTTTATTGCATCTATTTGATTCTTCTCTCTTTTCTTTTTTATTAATCTGGCTAGTGTTCTATTTTGTTGATCTTTTCAAAAAAGCAGCTCCTGGATTTATTGATTTCTCAAAGGGTTTTTTGTCTCTGTCTCCTTCAGTTCTGCTCTGATCTAGTTGTTTCTTGTCTTCTGCTAGCTTTTGAGTTTTCTTGATCTTGCTCCTCTAGCTCTTTCAATTTTGATGACAGGGTGTCAATTTTAGATCTTTCTTTGCTTCTCATATGGGCATTTATTGCTATAAATTTTCCCCTAGACGCTGCTTTAAAAGTGTCCCAGAGATTCTGGTAAGTTGTGTCTTCGTTCTCGTTGGTTTCGAAGAACATCTTTATTTCCGCCTTCATTTCATTGTTTATCCAGTCAATATTCAAGAGCCAGTTGTTCAGTTTCCATGAAGTTCTGCAGTTCTGAGTTAGTTTGTTAATCCTGAATTCTAATTTGATTGCACCGTGGTCTGAGAGACTGTTTTTTATGATTTCCATTCTTTTGCATGTGCTGAGGAGTGATTTACTTCCAATTATGTGGTCAGTTTTAGAGTAGATGTGATGTGTTGCTGAGAAGAATGTATATTCTGTGGATTTAGGGTAGAGAGTTCTGTAGATGTCTATTGGGTTTGCTTGGTCCAGATCTGAGTTCAAGTCCTGGATATCCTTGTTAATTTTCTGTCTCGTTGATCTGTCTAATACTGACACTGGAGTGTTGAAGTCTCCCACTATTATTGTGTGGGAGTCTAAGTCTCTTTGTAGGTCATTAAGAACTTGCTTTATGTATCTGGGTGCTCCTATATTGAGTGCGTATGTATTTAGGTTCATTAGCACTTCTTGTTGCATTGGTCCTTTTACCATTATGTAATGTCCAATGTCTCTTTTGATCTTTGTTGGTTTAAAGTCTATTTTATTAGAGACTAGGGTTACAAGTCCTGCTTTTTTTTGCTCTCCATTTGCTTGGTAAATCTTCTTCCATCCCTTTATTTTGAGCCTGTGTGTATCCTTGCACATGAGATGGGTTTCCTAGATACAGCACACTGATGGGTTTTGACTTTTTATCCAATTTGCCAGTCTGTGTATTTTGATTGGAGCATTTAGCCCATTTATATTTAAGGTTAATATTGTTATATGTGAATTTGATCCTGCCATTTTGATGCTAGCTGGTTGTTTTGCTTATTAGTTGACACAGTTTCTTCATTGTGTCAGTGCTCTTTACCATTTGGTACGTTTTTGGAGTGCCTGGTACTGGTTGTTCCTTTCTGTTTAGTGCTTCTTTCAGGAGCTCTTGTAAGGCAGACCTGGTGGTGAAGAAATCTCTCAGCAATTGCTTGTTAGTAAAGGACTTTATTACTCCTTCGCTTATGAAGCTTAGTTTGGCTGGTTATGAAATTCTAGGTTGAAAATTCTTTTCTCTAAGGATGTTGAGTATTGGCCCCCACTCTCTTCTGGCTTGTAGGGTTTCTGCAGAGAGATCTGCTCTGAGTCTGATGGGCTTCTCTTTATGGGTAACCCGACCTTTTTTTCTGGCTGCCCTTAGCATTTTTTCCTTCATTTCAACCCTGGTGAAACTGATGATTATGTGCCTTGGGGTTGCTCTTCTTGAAGAATATGTCCGTGGTGTTCTCTGTGTTTCCTGGACTTGAATGCTGGCCTGCCTTGCTAGGTTAGGGAAGTTTTCCTGGATAATATCCTGAAGAGTGTTTTCCAGCTTGGATTCATTCTCTCCGTCACATTCAGGTATACCTATCAAACTTAGATTAGGTCTTTTCACATAATCCCATATTTCTTGGAGCCTTTTTTCTGTTTTTGTACTTTGTTAAGAGACAAGTTCTGGCCATGTTGCCCAGTCTGGTCTCTAACTCCTGATCTTAAGTAATCCACTCACCTTGGCCTCCCAAAGAGCCGGGATTATAGGCGTGATCCACCGTGCCCAACCCTTAATTCTCTTTACCATATATTTGTAAGACATTGTTGCTCATATTTTTTCTGATTACAAAAGTAATTTTTTAGAAAAACCATGTTATAGAAAATATGTAATATTCAAGAACGAAAAACAGAAGCATGCTAAAATTTACTGCCCAGAGATAACAGCTATTTTTTTGTAATTTTTTCCTTGTTATTTACTAGTAGCCTATTCTCAAAAGTAGCTCAAATGATGACAGTCTGTTATGGTCAAATTTGGTATTGAATTAGGGATGATTGCCAATATTCCTTCCAGTTCTGAAAGTTTTAATTCTCTGAGATTTTATTTTTCTTGGTAAACCTTTTCAAAGGGTCTCATTTTACAGGTAGAATGGTAGATTGATCTGACAGATAATAAGCATTACATTTGATTAGTGGGGAGGTTCTCCTTTACACATACATAAATATATTTGTTTTTATTTTTTGAGACAGGTCTCTCCCTGTCACCCAGGCTGGAGTGGAGTGGTGTGATTATAGCTCACTGCAGCCTCTGTCTCCTCAGCTTAAATGATCCTCCTGCCTCAGCCTCCTGTGTAGCAGGGACTACAGGTGCATGCCACCATGCCTGGCTAATTTTTGTTTTTGTTTTGTTTTTTTTTGGTAGAGACGGTGTTTCCCCATGTTGCCCAGGCTTGTCTTGAATTCTTGGGCACAAGGCATCCTCCTGCCTCAGCCTCCCAGTGTTCTGGGATTACAGGCATGAACCACCTTGCCAGCCTCCTTTATCTTTTTATAGCATGATTAGTTCATCTCAATGCCTAAATTAATTATTTGTAGGATGGTGCATTATCTGCTTCTGTGTACTTTCTCCTTCTTCTCCCTCTTAGGCTATGAACAGGGCCAGAGCGCTCAGATCTCAGTCAGAAGAGTCTGCTTCTGCCTTTAGTGCTGATGACCTTATGAGTATAGGTTTAGCAGAACAGATGGCTGATGACTCTGATGATAGCATCTCAGGAGCAGCCAGCAAAGGAAGAGGCCGAGGAAGAGGTCGAAGAGGAGGAAGAGGGCAGAATTCAGCATCTAGAGGAGTGTCTCAGAGAGGAAGAGGTAAGTGCTGAGTTTAGTCGTATGCACATTCAGACTTGTTAGTTGAGTGGAAAACACAGAATTAGATCTCATCAGAATTGAATTATAAGTTTTTATTTCTAAAACATGGCTCTTTAAAAATCTATTTTTGTAATATATAAAGACAGTCTTTAAGGCAGTTCTCACTTGTGCCTTTTACTTAAATAAATTTTGAATGGCCACATGCACTTAGGGTTTTAATTGTTTTTAACACATACCTTATAAAAGCTTCACTGTGTTTGTCACACAGTACCTTTTCGGTATGTTTTATGTCGTATGTATTCTCATACGTACAAAGTAATAGGCAAATATGAGTTGTTAAAATAGCTAAAAGCCTTTGGCAACAGGAAGAAAACTCAGATCATAAAATTATTATTTTTGTTACAGTTATAAGATACAAATACCTACATGCTTATCAAGTATCTTGATCAAGTCAGTTTAAGAGGGAAAACTGCCACCAATTTGATTTCTAAAAGTAGTCATTAACATTGTCATCATTGTATTTACTGTGAGACTGTTGTCATTGAATAGTTCAAGTCAATAGAAATTGGTCATTCAGTGATTTTCTCACACATTATGTCAATTCATCTCTAAGGATTAAAAAAATTTTTTTGTTAAATATGTATCCATAGGAATTTTAAGCTGGTGAAATGAATAGTAATTTGGTTTAAAATCTCCAGGGAGAGGAATCTCTGTCTTTTAATGATTATTTTCACTATTCTTACATTTACAAAATTTTTCCTTAAAAATTTTTATTTTTATTTTTATTTTCTTATTATATTTTTTTAGATGGAGTCTTGCTCTGTCACCCAGGCTAGAGTGCAGTGGTGCAATCTCAGCTCACTGCAACTTCCACCTCCTAGGTTCAAGCAATTCTCCTGCTTCTGCCTCCCAAGTAGCTGGTATTACAGGTGCCCACCATCATGCCTGGTTATTTTTTGTATTTTTGGTAGAGATGGAATTTCACTATGTTGGCCAGGGTGGTCTTGAATTCCTAACTTCAAGTGATCCTCCTGCCTCAGCCTCCCAAAGTGCTGAGATTACAAAGGTTAGCCACCACGCGCAGCCTATTTACTTACGTTTTAATTGGATAAATATTAACTAAAATTGTGGCCTAAAAGAATAGTCTCTGAAAATTGGTCAGACTCTAGATGTTTGTTCTTATATATATGTCTGGCTTTTTACAAACTATTTGACATAGTCTATTTAGCTTTCATTTTTTGGTGTTGTGTGAAATAAACCTTAGCTGCTGATACGATTGTACATTGACTGTTAATTATTCTGAAAGCAGGCACTGTTCTGGAGACTTCTACTCGTAGCAGAAACTCAAAGACTACTATGTCAGCATCTAGAAATATGTCTATTATAGATGGTGAGTATAGACTGCAAGTGGTTATTTATAAATTCCAATATTAGGTAATCCCTATTAGTAGCCCTTATTTGTGTTGCCATCATTAGGAAGTTAAAAGGGCAATTAGGATCACAGGATAAATTGTTTTGTAAAAGATCTTTGCTATGCATTACAGTTACTGAAAAGAGTAAGCTTTTAGAATTATGTTTTATAATTTCTTACCTTTAGACAAATATTATTGTTTCTCTTTGACAGATCCTGGAAACACAGGAAAGTGAATCAGTTGGTCACTGTATGGACAGTGGTCGAAAGAGAGAGGAATGGCCTCTGCTGTTTCCTTGCTTCCCCTTGCTGCTCTGTCAGTCTCTGCTTTCCATATAGAGAAGTCATGTGAACTATATTTAAGAGATATTATGACTGGGCTCTTGGAATTAATTTGTATAATTCCATGGTCTAAAAATTGGCCTCAACTTAAGGGGATCTGTTTAACTATTTTTAATATTATAAGTTATGAGCTCACCTTAAAATGTTAGTCATATTTATAAAAAGTATGTGTTAAGTGGTGACATATGTTTTACTGAGCATTTAGAATATATTCATATATATTTTATGTATATTATCCTATTAGTTATTTGAGGTTATTGTCTCACTTTTATTATATTTATAAACATTAATTTATTAAATATTATAATTTATAATATTTAGAATCTTATAGCTAGGATTAATTTTTGACACACTGGAGAGCTGAACTAAGTCTCACAAGATTAAGTTTATCAAGGGTAAATATAAACCACATTTATGTCCAAAAGGACAGCTGCACAAATAGAGTTGTGAGAGGTATGTGAGTTTAACAGCAACCCAGGTGAAAAAGACTTAGGTCAGTAAGAGTTATGCAGGCAGACCCAACTGTCCATATCTATTGATGTCTTAAACAGTATTAATATAAATAGTATAAAATAAATAAACAGTATTAATAGAAATAATGAATCTTGCAGGGATGTCTAAGGGAGAGGATACAGTCATGGGTTCTTAGTTTCTCTTTCTGGTTGGGCCAGTAAAGCCCCTTTCTTATCCCTCCTTTCCTCATATCGCTAGTGATAGAAACTAAAAACCATGGCATCAGGTTGCTAAAAACCTAAAACAAAACAAAACAACACAGAACAACAACAACAACAACAAAATGAGGTGGGTTGGACGAGCTTGCGCAGCAAGGAAGTTCTCCCTGTGTACTAAATTGGACATATGCCAAGAATACTGTACTCTTCTTTGGAATTATATTTCAAGGAGACTATCAACTATATATGATCATTCAGGAGAGATACCAAATAATGTAAAAAATGATTGGTGACACCTCACCCAGGAAGTGCAACTGGATGGAGGATCAGGAACTCTTCCCCTCTGGTACTCCAGTTCAGATACTGTGCTTCTCCCATGGCCTTTGCAACCCACGAACAAGGAGATCCCCATTGGGCTGAAAAGTACCGTGAGTTACTAGCACAGATCTGAGCAGCAGCTCCAGTCTACGCCTTGGGTTGTCCTCACAGATGTGGGCAGATGCTTTGAATAGCACCAAGAGCGCCTGCAGGATGGAATGTCCCCCAGCCCAGAAAGAGTGGGAACTGAAAGCAGGGAGACAGGTGATACAGCTTGGTGGGTCCCACCGCCACAAAGACGAGCAAACAAGCCCTCTGGCTTGAGAGTTTTGCAGCCAGCACATCAGTTCGAGCTTGACCCAAGACGATCGAGCTCAGTTGGGGGAAGGGCATCCACCATAGCTGATCTTACCTGTGTAAACAAAAGCCAGAGAAAGCTTACAGCAGCTGACTGAGCCCGTGGCAGACCAGCAGCGCCTCTGCACGCAGACAAGGCACAGACTTCCTCCTCAAGCGACTCACCGATCCCTGCGTAACCAAAAACACGCCACATACAGGAGAACTCCAGCTGACAACTGGTGGTTACCCTTCTCAGACGAAGCTACCAGAGGAAAGATCAGGCAGCAATCCTTGCTGTTCTGTAGCCCTCACAGGTGATTCCCAGACAAGCAAGGTGTGGAGTGGACCTTGCAGAGGGGCCTGACTGTTAGAAGGAAAACTAAAAAACAAAAAGAAATAGCTTCACCATCAACAGAAAGGATGTCCATTCAGATATCCCATCTGAAATCACCAGCTTCAAAGATCAAAGGTAGATAAATCCACAAAGATGGAAGAAACCAGCGCAAAAAGGATGAAATCATCAAAGACCAGAACACTTCTCCTCCTCCAAGGGATCACAACTCCTCACCAGCAAGGGAACAAAACAGGATGGAGAATGAGTTTGACGAATTGACAGGTGCAGGCTTTGGACGGTGGGTAATAACAAACTATTCTGAGCTAAGGGAACATGTTCTAACACAATGCAAAGAAACTGAAAACCTTGAAAAAAGGTTAGATGAAATTCTAACCAGAATAAAAAGCTTAGAGAAGAACGTAAATGACTTGATGGAGATGAAAAATACGGCACAAGAACTTCACAAAACATGCACAAGTTTCAATAGCCAAATCAATCAAGCAGAAGTGAAGATAGCAGAGATTGAAGGTCAACTCAATGAAATAAAATGAGAAGGCAAGATAGAGAAAAAAAGAGGGAAAAGAAATGAACAAAGCCTCTGAGAACTATGGGATTATAGAAAAAGACCTAATCTGTGCTTGATCGTTGCACTGGAATGTGACGGGGAGAATGAATCCAAGTGGAAAACACTCTTCAGGATATTATCCAGGAGAACATTCCCACCCTAGCAAGGCAGACCAACATTCAAATCCAGGAAATACAGAGAACACCACAAAGATATTCCTCAAGAAGAGCAACCACAAAGCACATAATCATCAGATTCACCAGGGTTGAAATGAAGGAAAAAATGCTAAGGGCAGCCAGAGAAAAAGGTCGGGTTACCCACAAGGGGAAGCCCATCAGACTGACAGTGGATCTCCCTGCAGAAACCCTACAAGCCAGAAGAGAGTGAGGGCCAGTATTCAATATCCTTAAAGAAATGAGCTTTCAACGCAGTATCTCATCTCCAGCCAAACCAAGGTTCATAAATGAAGGAGAAATAAAATCCTTTACAGACAAGAAATTGCTGAGAGATTTCGTAAACAGCAGACCTGCCTTACAAGAGCTCCTGAAAAAAGCACTAAACATGGAAAGGAACAACCAGTACCAGCCACTGCAAAAATGTACCAAATGGTAAAGACCAACAACACAATGAAGAAACTGCGTCAACTAATGGGCAAAACAACCAGCCAGTAACAAATGGCAGGATCAGATTCACACATAACAATATTAATGTTAAATGTAAACAGCCTAAATGCACCAATCAGAAGACACAGACTGGCAAACTGTTTAAAAAGTCAAGATCCATGGATGTGCTGTATTCAGGATACCCATCTCATGTGCAAAGACACACATAGACTCAAAATAAAGGGATGGGGGAATATTTATCAAGCAAATGGAGGGCAAAAAAAAAAGAGTGGGAGTTGCAATCCTAGTCTCTGATAAAATGGACTTTAAACCAACAAAGATCAAAAGAGACAAAGAAGGGTATTACATAATGGTAAAGGGATCAAGAAGAGCTAAGTATCCTAAATATATATGCACCCAATACAGGAGCACCCAGATACATAAAGCAAGTTCTTAAATGACCTACAAAGAGACTTAGACTCCCACACATTAATAGTGGGAGACTTTAAAACCCTACTGTCAATATTAAATCAGTGAGACAGAAAATTAACAAGGATATCCAGGACTTGAACTCAGATCTGGACCTAGAGGACCTAATGGACATCCACAGAAATCTCTACCCCAAATCCACAGAACGTACATTCTTGTCAGCACCACATTGCACTTACTCTAAAATTGACCACGTAATTGGAAGTACCACTCATCAGCAAATGCAAAAGAATGGAAATCATAACAAACGGTCTGTCAGACTATAGTGCAATCAAATTACAACTCAGGATTAAGAAACTCACTCAAAAGTGTACAACTACATGGAAACTGAACAACTGGCTCCTGAATGACAAATGGATAAACAATGAAATGAAGGCAGAAATAAAGATGTTCTTCAAAACCAATGAGAACGAAGACACAATGTACCAGAATCTCTGGGACACATTTAAAGCAGTGTCTAGAGGGAAATTTATAGCAATAAATGCCCACATGAGAAGTGAGGGAAGATCTAAAATCAACACCCTATCATCAAAATTCAAAGAGCTAGAGGAGCAACATCAAACAAATTCAAAAGCAAGCAAAAGACAAAACTAAGATCAGAGCAGAACTAAAGGAAACAGAGACATAAAAAACCCTTCAAAAAAATCAATAAATCCAGGAGCTGCTTTTTTGAAAAGATCAACAAAATAGACAGACTGCTAGTCAGACTAATAGAAAAGAGAGAAGAATCAAAGATATGCAGTAAAATGATAAAGGGGATACTACTGCCGATTCCACAGAAGTACAAACTACCATCAGAGATTACTACACACAACTATGCACATAAACCAGTAAATCTGGGAGAAATGTATAAACTCCTACACACTTACACCCTCCCAAGACTAAACCAGGAAGAAGTTGAATTCCAGAATAGTCCAATAACAAGTTCTGAAGTTGAGGCAGCAATTAATAGCCTACCAACCAAAAAAAGTCCAGGATCAGATGGGTTCACGGCTGAATTCTACCAGTGTACAAAGACGAGCTGGTACCATTCCTTCTGAAACTATTCCAAAAAATACAAAAAGAGGGAATCCTCCCTAACTCATGTTATGAGACCAACATCATCCTGATACCAAAACCTGGCAGATACACAAGTAAAAAAGAAAACTTCAGGCCAATATCCATGATGAACATCGATGCAAAAATCTTCAATAAAAATACTGGCAAACCAAATGCAACAGCACATCAAAAAGCTTATCCACCACAATCAAGTAGGCTTCATCCTGGGGATGCAGGCTGGTTTACCATACACAAATTTATAAACGTAATCCATCACATAAACAGAACCAAAGACAAAAACCACATGATCATCTCAATAGAAGCAAAGTAGGCCTTCGACAAAAGTCTACAGCCCTTTAGTCTACAGCCCTTTATGCTAAAAACTCTCAGTAAACTAGGTATTGATGGAACGTAACTCAAAATAATAAAAGCTATTTACGACAAACCCACAGCCAATATCACACTGAATGGACAAAAACTGAAAGCATTCCCTTTGAAAACTGTCACTAGACAACAATGCCATCTCACCATTCCTAATCAATATAGTATTGGAAGTTCTAGCCAGAGCAATCAGGCAAGAAAAAGAAATAAAGAGTATTCAATTAGGAAAAGAGGAAGTTAGATTCTCTCTGTTTGCAGATGAGATGATTGTATATTTAGAAGATGCCATCTTCTCAGTCCAAAATCTCCTGAAACTGATAAGCAACTTCAGCAAAGTCTCAAGATACAAAATCAATGTGCAGAAATCACAAGCATTCCTATACACCAATAACAGACAAACAGCCAAATTATGAGCGAACTCCCATTCACAGTTGCTACAAAGAGAATAAAATACCTAGGAATACAACTAACAAAGGATGTAAAGGACCTTGTCAAGGAGAACTACAGACCACTGCTCAAGGAAATAAGAGAGGACACAAATAGATGGAGAAACATTTCCATGCTCATAGTTGGGAAGAATCAATAACGTGAAAATGGTTATACTACCCAAAGTAATTTATAGAGTCAGCGCTATCTCTGTCAAGCTACCATTGACCTTTTTCACAGAACTGGAAAAAAACACTTTAAACTTCATATAGAACCAAAAGAGAGCCCACATAGCCAAGTCAATTCTAAGCAAAAAGAACAAAGCTGGAGGCTTCACACTACCTGACTTCAAACTATACTACAAGGCTACAGTAATCAAAACAGCATGTTACTGGTACCAAAACAGAGATATAGACCAATGGAACAGAAGAGAGGCCTCAGAAGTAATGCCACATATCTACAACCATATGATCTTTGACAAACCAGACAAAAACAAGTAATGGGGAAAGGATTCCCTCTATAATAATGGTGTTGGGAAAACTGGGTAGCCATATGCAGAAAGCTGAAACTGGACCCCTTCCTTACACCTTACACTAAAATTAACTCCAGATGGATTAAAGACTTAAACATAAGACCTAACACCATAAAAACCCTATAAGAAAACCTAGGCAAAACCATTCAGGACATAGGCATAGGCAAGGACTTCATGACTAAAACACCAAAAGCATTGGCAACAAAAGCCAAAATAGACAAATGGGATCTAATTAAACTTAAGAGTTTCTGCACAGCAAAAGAAACACTCATTAGAATGAACTGGCAACCAACAGAATGGGAAAAAATTTTTGCAATCTATCCATCTGACAAAGGGCTAATATCCAGAATCTACAAAGAACTAAAGCAGATTTACAAGGAAAAAAACAAACCCATTCAAAAGTGAACGAAGAATATAAACAGATACTTCCAAAGAAGACATTTATGTAACCAACAAACATGAGAAAATGCTCAGCATCACTGGTCATTAGAGAAATGCAAATCCAAACCACATTGAGATGCCATCTCACACCAGTTAGACTGGCAATCATTAAAAAATCTGGAGACAACAGATGCTGGAGAGGATGTGGAGAAATAGGAACACTTTTACACTGTTGGTGGGAATGTAAATTATTTCAACCATTGTGGAAGACAGTGTGGTGATTGATTCCTTAAGGATCCAGAAATAGAAATTGCAATTGACCCAGCAATCCCATTATTTGGTACATATACCAAAAGGATCATGAATTGTTCTATTATAAAGACACAAGCACACGTTATGTTCATTGCAGCACTGTTTGTAATAGCAAAGATGTGGAACCAACCCAAATGCCCATCAATGATAGACTGGATAAAGAAAATGTGGCACATATACACCATAGAATACCATGCAGCCATGAAAAAGGATGATTTAATGTCCTTTGTAGAGGTATGGATGAATCTGGAAACCATCATTCTCAGCAAACTGACACAAGAACAGAATGTTCTCACTCGTCGGTGCATGTTGAACATTGAGAATACATGGACACAGGGAGGGGAACATCACACACTGGGGTCTGTTGCGGGGTGGAGGGCTGGGGAGGGACAGCGGAGGGTGGGTAGGTTGGGGAGGGGTAACATTGGGAGAAATGCCTGATATAGGTGACAGGGGATGGAGGCAGCAAACCACCATGGCACATGTGCACCTATGCCACAGTCCCACAAGATCTACACATCTACCCCAGAACTTAAAGGATGATTAAAAAAAAAAAAAATGATTGGCCAGGCCCAGTCGGTGGCTCATGCCTGTAATCCCAGCACATTGGGAGGGCGAGACGGGCGGATTGCCTGGGCCAGGAAGTTTGAATTCAGCCTGGAAAACACAGTGAAACCCTGTCTCTACTAAAAATACAAAAAGTTAGCTGGGTGTGGCGGTGTGCGCCTATAGTCCCTGCTACTCAGGAGGCTGAGGAGGTAGGAGAATTGCTTGAACCCTCAAGGCATAGGTTGCAGTGAGCGAAGATCGTGCCACTGTATTCTATTCTGGGTGACAGAGTGAGACTCTTGTCTCCAAAAAAAAGGTTGAAGGAAGATACAGTATCTAACCTGGGAAAGATTCAGGTTTTTATGTAGATTATGTTCTGTCATGCAAAATGCGGAATAAATAGGTTTGATTTGTTTAGTCCCAAAGGCAGTGCTTTTTAATCTCTTTTGGCTTATGGATTCTCTAAAAATCTGATGAGAGCTGTGTCTTCTCTCCTTAAATAAGCACTCACATGCAGTTGCGCCCAATTTCAAAGGGTTCAGCCACTGCCATGAAGCCCATTCATGTTCTCCAGCTTAAGAACTCCTGGCCCAATGGGGGTGGATGGGAATCACTAGAAACATACTGATTTAAGTTTCTCTTCTGATAGAATGGACCTGGAAGATTTAAGAACAACTTTGTTCCCCTGTTTTATACATGAGGGAACTGAGCCAAGCAGTTTTGCCCTGAGTTGATAAAACACTGATAGTAGCAATAATATAGCCAATATTTATGAAACTGCATACCTCTTAACAGGTCTGTGGGATAGGTACTTACTATATTATTTCTGTTTTACAGAAAAGGAAACTGAGTGTTTAGAAGATAGATAACTTACCCTAGATCTTATAAGTTGTCAGTACCAGATCTGAGAATGATCTCACATTCTTTGGACTCCGCAACCAGTAGCTGACCACTGTACTGGTTTCCAGAGCAAGATAAGATTAGAGATCTAGCTGCAAGTTTTCCATAGAATAATTTTTACATTATATAGAATAACCTGTATAATTCATATAAAGATGTACTAATTTGCCTTGGAAGTAAATATCACTACATTAAAGGAATTTTCAACATTTATCAGATGACAGCTGCCACTGAAGAAAAGATACAAAATCGGGTTGATTAAATGACTCTTAAAGCTTACAAAAAATTCCATTGCTGTATTTTTACTCAAGTATTATTTAGTACTTCAGAAGAGCCAGCTAAGATCCTTAGCTTTTTGCTTCAGAAACATGTTGTCTTTATTGCCATTTAGGAAATGGCATCTGGAAAGATGCTGTTTTATCCTTGCTAGGTTTAATATAAAAGAGAGGAAGAAAGAGAGAAAAGGCAGCCTGGTAAATTGTAAAGGATCCATGCTGAGTTCAGCCTTGCATTCAACAAATAACAGCTTTGTGACTTGAAACAAGTCACTCACTCTCCTAGTTTGTTTAGATATGAATTGCAAATAGTCATCTCTATTGTATTGAGTTATTCTGAAGATTGATTGATCAAAAAGCCTGGCACATAGTAGGCATTTATGAAATGTTATTAATGTTAAAAATGAGAAAACAGGAACATAGAAAAAGAGTGAATCAAATAATGAACACTTCCATGTAGCATGCAATTGCTAGTCATATATGTAGATTACCTACCTTTATCTTAGGCCAAATTATCTTTTTTTTCTGACTTTTTTGTTTGTTTTTTCTGCCCTGTAGAATCCGGTTTCCTGGCTTGTTTTATATGAAACTTTCATTGACTCCATTGGGTAGAATTCATCACTTAAAATGAGTCTTTGAGTTTCCACTGTAGTTAAGAAATCAGATACTAAGCTTATTTGTTTTTGTTTTTAAAAAAGTAATCTGTTTTTCCCTTAGCTTGCTGTTTTTGATATTCTGCAGTTTCACTGTGATGTATCTAAAGATGGTATCCTTTTTTATCCTGCTTAGGATTTATTGAGCTTCATGAATCTCTGAACTGGTATCTTCCATCACTTCTAGAAAATCTTTAGCTATTATCTCTTCAGATATTACCTCTATGCTATTCATATTCTCCTTCCTTCTGATTCTTCAGTTAAATATATATAAGACCTTTTTACTCTGTCCTCTCATGACTTATATTTTCTGTTTTCTCTTTCTGTGCTATATTGAGTAATTATTTCTGATCCCCCTTTTTTGTGGTTGACAGAGTCTCTCTGTCACCTAGGCTGGAGTGCAGTGGTGCGATCTTGGCTCATAGTAACCTCTGCCTCCTGGGTTCAAACAAGTCTCCTGCCTCAGCCTCCCAAGTGGGATTACAGATGTGCACCACCACACCTGTCCACCTGGCTAATTTTTGTAATTTTAGTATAGATGGGATTTTACCATGTTGGCCAGGCTGGTCTCAAACTCCTGGCCTCATGGTGATCCTCCTGCCTTGTCCTCCCAAAGTGCTGGGATTACAGGCATGAGCCACCGCATCTAGCCTATTTGGATCTTTCAAAATATGCTCTGTTACTTTTGGTAATTTTTCAAGTTTTCCTGAAGATATTTTTAGGCCTGTCTTTAATTTTTTGTGTGTACACAGTAAGGATTTTGTTTTTGTATTTTGTATCTAATTACCTAGTGTCTCATTTATGGTTCTCATTTATGGTGACGTATTTCCTTCCATGCTTTGTTATTTACTGTCCCTAGAAAATTAGCAGGAATAATTTGAGACCTTGGGTGAAGCTATCTTCCTCCAGAGAAGATTCATGTTTGTTTCTCCAGACTTTTAGGTCACCACAGGTCTTAGACCACTTTAAGGTGAATTTGAGGATTCCTTGGACCAGTCAGGTGATATGTACTTGTAACGAAAATGCAGGTTCAGTCACTTGCTGCTTGCAATGTCCAATTAAAAAGAGCAAGGTGTGGAATAAAGAAAGTGACTTTTTATTCCAAAGCTAACTTAGGGGAAGTACAGGCTTCCTACTGCTTCCCCCTTTGCAGCAGAAAGTGGATGCTTTTAAAGGGTTCCTATCAGGAATGGCATGCAGGGGAGGAAGCGAACAAGTTAGGGGTCTTCATGCCAGTTTGATGTCTTATCTACCAGGGAATTGAATTGGCATCTTCATGGGCAGAAATAGGCTATAAAGGTGGCCGAAAATTCTCAAGGTGGGAGAGAGTTTCATAGCAGGACTTTGGGTTGTAAATCCACTGTTACCTCTAGAGGCAACCCCATGGTGGGTGATAGTCCCACCCTGGAGCTTCTAAGTACATAGTCAGATGAACTCCCCCTGTAGAGAGTGTCTGATAAAGAAGAAGTAAAAGACTATAATTGTATTTCAAAAGAACTAAGTAGAAAGTGGGGAAAAGGAGAAATGAGAAGAGAGAGAGAAAAAAAATAATTCAACTATCTCTTGGAAAAATGGCGGTACTCAGCTAGGCACGGTGGCTCACACCTGTAATCCAGCACTTTGGGAGGCTGAAGCGTGCAGATCACTAGTTCAGGAGTTCGAGACCATCCTGGCCAACACGGTGAAACCCCATCTCTACTAAAAATACAAAAATTAGCCGAGCGTGGTGGTCTCAGCTACTTGGGAGGCTGAGGCAGGAGAATCGCTTGAACCTGGGAGGTGGAGGTTGCAGTGAGCTAAGATCATACCACTGCACTCCAGCCTGGGCAACAGAACAAGACTCTGTCTCAAAAAAAAAAAAAAAAAGAAAGAAAAAGGGGCGTTCTCAGTTACATGCTTATGAAATCCTTTTACCTCTGCTTCTCTCTTTAACCTCTGAGGCTCCACCTAAAGAAGGGAGGAAATGGATCAGGCTTCCCACTTTGGGCAGGCCTTGGGCTGTGGTAGCACTCTCTCTTTTTTTCTTCAGAACTCTAAAAAACAGTGTTAACCTTTTCCCTATTGAAAAGTGAACTTGGGGAAAGGACTCTGCTTACCTCTGAGTGCTAGCTTTTCTTCAGTTTTGGCCTGGTCATTCCTTGCTTATGTGATCAACTCTTCAGTGCCATTGAGAATTTTTTTTTAATATTTGAGACACTAATTTGGATTGTTGTCAGCGGAAGTGAGTTTGAAGACAATAAGAGATTATTTTGTCTGAATAACCTAGTCTGCAATGACTGTTACCCATTGACAACACAGAATAAACCTATTTGTGTCAAAAGACTGGAGACAAATTATGGTGCCTTAAAAGTTTTACAGATTGCCTTGACTAATTTTGTTAAGGAAACAGTATTCATCCATGAAGAGTCTACGTAAATAAACTAAATACAAAACATCAGATTTCCTGAGTTATTTTGTAGGCAAAAATTTTATTATGGTGCCTTTTGCAGCAGCGCGTGGTAGTTAAGAACCCAGGCTCTGGAGTCAGGCCCATTGGGTCACCCACAGCCAGCTCTCTTTACTGCTGACTCAGCACTCTTGCACTGTAAGTGATGTGAGAAGGGTGTCTGCACCATTACTGCTCATCACTGAATCCACTGTGCTTGGCACATAACAGAGTACATGCTTGTTAAATACTTGACAATGACTGAGTAAAAATTAAAGATTGTATAGCATAAGGGTTAAGACCACGGTTCTAAAGTCAGGAAGATCTTGATTTGAATCCTGACTTCTCGATTTTACTAGCTCGATTTATTAGCAAATACGTTAAGTTTTCCATCTTAGGACTGAGTGTTCTCGTCTGTAGGATGGGACAATGATTGCGTCTACGTCATTGTGTTATTTTGAGGATTAATGCGAAAGTGCATGTGAAGTACCGGGCAGAGTCTATGCATATTAAGCCCTCAGTAAGTGCGATCTGGTGTTTTTCTATAAGCATCAGATCCCTTAGCTATAAAATTGACAATGTTGTACTGACTTCAGAGTAATTATGTTAAATGAGCTTAAGTATTTACATACTAATCACAACAACTGGTAAAAATACAATAGATGATAGCTGGTATTAGTGGTAGTGTTATGTAATAAGATTATGAAGATGAATATTATGTGAATCATTGGTCTAAATTTGTCTTTTATCTAATTGATTCGATATATTGGTTTTGCTAACTTAACTGATTACCTCCAGTACTAGGCCTTTTTTGAAAAATGAACTGATTTTTTAAGTATACATTTGTGAAACATTTTTATCAGGTTGGATTTGGTGGTTTTGTTTTTTTTTTTTAAGTCTCTTATAGAATACCTGTTGCATAGTAACTATACTTGTCATCACTTTGGGACAGAGCAACAAATTAAGACTGTAACTTCTAGATTCCTATTATAAATGAAGGAGTGAAGAGATAAATAAAGATCAAATTCTCTTATAACAAGGTCCATGGAGTATTATTGTGCTGCAGTTTTATTGGAAAAGGTAGAAATTATAGCCACAGGAGTTGTAACAAGAGTTGAGAGCCTAGATTTTCCATTGGAGTTAGTCAGCAGTGGACAGTGGCTAAGTGAATAAAAGTACCTCTGAAGCCACTGCCTTTATGTTTCATTTATACCACTGTGGGTACCACTGCTGCTACTGTGTTTACTACCACAAATAGCTACATGTATTTAAATGCTTTCTGTGTGCTAGACACTACCTCTTACCCTCTCAACAGTTTTCTGCATGAAGTATTAACACTGTTTTACAGGTGAGGAAATTGAGATTTAAAGAAGCTAAGGAACTTGGCCATAGTTGAGCTAGTAAGTTAAAATTAGTCTAACTCCAAAACCAGAGCTTTTAACCACCACGCTATATTGTCTTCTTAACAGAACATAGTGCTTAGTTTCTAAACTAAAATTGTTAAAATTATTTCACAAACATTCATTCATATTTTGCCTTCCACTGGGGATAAAAACAAAGGTGTCTTGTTTTCTAGGATCTCAGAGTTAGAGGAGTCAGTGAATAAATATTGAACAGAAATATTCTTTGAAACCATCATATTCACTGGCTTTTTTATTCAATGCCCTGTCTAGCCTTTTGAGTAGAGTAGGATGTGAAACCAATAATTGAGTAAGCAGATAAGAAGACTCTTTCTGCCTCTCATCTCTCCTCTTAGATACTACAAATTTGGAGACAGAACCTAGAATAGGAAATATGTGCAAACACAATACATTTAGGTTAAATAGAAAAAATCATTAGTTTTTTGACTAAGAGAATTTTGGACTTTGCAGGATTTTTTGAGTATTTCACTTTTTAAATTCTTTCTTTCTTTGCCCTATTTAGTTTGTAAGTTATCTTGGGGAAGATATTTTTGATATTGCAAACTGGTAAGGCGTAGGAGAAAATCAACCTAAATTAGATGTTTGAAATTTATTGAAGGGTTTTTTTTTTTTTTTTTGAGATGGAGTTTCGCTTTGTCACCCAGGCTGTAGCACAGTGGCACTATCTCTGCTCACTGCAACCTCTGCCTCCTGGGTTTAAGCAATTCTCCTGCCTCAGCCTCCTGAGTAGCTGGTATTACAGGCGCTTGCCACCAGGCCCAGCTCATTTTTATATATATTTTTAGTAGAGTTTGGGTTTCACCCTGTTGGCCAGGCTGGTCTTGGACTCCTGACCTCGAGTGATCCACTTGCCTCTGCCTCCCAAAATGCTAGGATTATAGGAGTGAGCCAGCGCACCTGGCCTTACTGTAGGTTTAGATGTCAAGGGAATAACAAGGGAGAGATAAAGAGCTAGCTAAACTTCAAGTATCTAACCAAGTTTAAAAGGAAAAAAGGTATGGATACAAAATAATTTTTACTGTAGAATAAAAGATATGCTATTTTCTAGAATTCTCATCTGGAATATTTCTTAGGTATTGAATATGATTACCAAGGTAGAGGAAAATGAGAAACCCCTGGAACCCCATGGCTCCTAATATAGCGACAGGAATAAAGTTATCATCAGAAACAAGGAAATAAGGGATTAGGAGGCTTTCCTTCAATACATTTGTAGTTCAGTTGGTTAGGTGACTAGATTTTATCCTTCAGGTATTTTTCTATAAAATATTTTTAGTGTATGTGTATTTATAAACACTACAGTATTCAAGTAAGCTGGGAAATAATGAGAATGACAGCATTGAGTTATTTGTACCTATAATTCTCCCTTTAGATTTTAAAATATAAAATATAGTTTTATAATTAGGCATCTTGCAGTTTTGCAGATAGGATTCAGAAAATCTTTAGCTAAAGAAATATGCAAGTTATTCTAAGTTGTTTTAAGAATAACATAATGCGTGTTTCATCTTTTTCATTCTAGCCTTTAAATCTGCAAGACAGCAGTCTTCCCAAAATGTCACTACTAAGAATTATTCAGAGGTAAGAAAAAAAGTTTTATAGTTGTGTATTAATAATGTGTGTTTTCTGCATTATGAATTGTCAACTGTTTGATTTATGATGTAAATAAAAGAAGAAAAAGTATGGAACATTAAAGCTGGAAGGTGCTTTACCAATTATCTCTAGGGTTTCTAGGATTTGATGTTTTTTCTTGGTTGCTGTCTTTTTTAAAATAATGGTTATTATTATAGAAATTCATAAATGCTATATATACAGTAATGTTTTCAAAAATAACAGTGTTGAACCAAAAGAGCTCGTGCATGAAATACTAATATTGAAGATGAATTCAGTGCATATAGAGACTTTATCTATACGGGATTTCCTTTTGTACTTATCGTCCCAAAATACTGGCTATGACTTAAGAGCTGATGCTAGACTTAAGATGAAGGAAAAGACTATGTCAGTGATCCATGTGGTCTGCCGTAGGTTTAGCCTGGGCCTTCTGTTCTTCCTTTGATTCCAAAAAGAGTCAAAAGTGGGCTTGACCTCCATTATTACCTGACTTTCAAAACTGTGTGTCTTAACTCCCAAGCCAATACTTGTCCCTCTACATCAGGATTTCTCCATAGTGGTACTGTTGACATTTTGACCAGATAAATCTTCATTGTGAAGGATTGTCCTGTGCATTGTAGGATATTTAGCAGCATCCTTAGCCTCAGGAGCTGTTTTGTTCAGTATTTGGTCCTTGGCTTCATCTTCATTTGTACTTCAGTTGGATGAAGATATGGCAAATACATGTATCAAATGTCAAGATAACAGAAAATGTAGAGAAATAGTATTTTGGATCATAGATTCAATAGTCAGAAATATCTTTATTTGGTCTTAACACTAACAAATGGTATTTAAAAGGGACAGATTTAACAGAAAGATATCTAGTATTTCCCACGTGGTCTGATAACCTCATATAAAGTTAAGAGATGGAACACTGATGGTCTCTCATCAGAAACCAAGAGGAAAGTCACAAGGTCTGCATATGCGTGTATGCAAGTCATTCACAAATCTAACTGTTCCCTTAGGTGCTCAGGCACCTGGGATGGCCAGGATGGAGGTGAACAGAAAGTAACATTTGTGAATGAAGAGCGACATTGGAGGGAAGTCAGGCTGAGTGTTAGTTTTAATAGTTATGGTTTTCTGTCTCCTTTCTTGTGGCTCATATATAACTAAGATTTAATTGTTTAATGTACTTCTTCATTTTCATTTTTATTCCGATATTCTATTCTCACAAGAACTGTTTGTTGCTTTGTTTCCTTGCCAGGTGATTGAGGTAGAAGAATCAGATATGGAAGAAGATTTTTTTCCTACCACTTCAAAGACAGATCAAAGGTAGGTGCAGTGATTTTCTACAAAAAGAAACATCTGAAAAAAATTAAAAATTATCCAGAATTCCATAGTTACACATTTTTCTATGCCATAAAAGTTTTCCATGTTAGTTGATTTTCAACTAGCAAAGCATGTAGAGAAATGAAAACAGACCAAGGGCTAGTTTATAGAGTTGATGCAGCATTAGTACAAGGATTTTCACTGAAAATCGAAATTGCATGTGATTTTTTTCCTTTTGACTTTATTAGTACTTTTATTTCTTTTTATTTATTTATTTATTTATTTATTTGAGACAGGGTCTTACTCTGTCACCTAGATTGGAGTGCAGTAATGTGGTCTTGGCTCACTGCAACCTCCACCTCCTGGGCTCAAGCAGTTCTCCCACCTCAGCCTCCTGAGGATGGGAAATTTGTAGCTGGGATTACAGACATGCACACCACGCCCGGCTAATTTTTTGTATTTTTGGTTTTGCCATGTTGCCCAGGCTGGTCTTGAACTCCTGAGCTCAGGTGATCCACCCTCCTCAACCTCCCAAAGTGCTTGGATTACAAATGTGAGCCACCGTACTCGGCCTCTGTGCTTTTCTTAATAGAAGATTATGTTGTCTTCTAACAGAAAATACTTTTGTATTTTGCTAACATTTGATTTCAGCTTTTTGTCATTGTCCTATTTTTATATACTTGACTACACATGGTGCTGCATTAAACACTAAAAAGGGGATCACATAGACTCACTCTGCTTTCAGAGGTCTTGCATGCTCTTCCTGTGTGTTTTGGAGTTTTTGCCTATTGCTGTTAAGCCTGACTTGATACACTATTACCATTTGCTTTTATGCATTAACATTTTGGTTACGCACTGCTTAACTAAAGCTCGATTAATGAGAATTTCTACTTAACACAGTAATCAGCTGCCTTATTTTGTACTTATTTTCTGTTTGAGCATTTTATTAGGTCTGATGAGGGGCATATGCATATTTTAATATGGTCTCTGCCTTCAGGTAACTTCAATTATAGTGGAAAAGAGAAATAAACATATTTGAATTCATCAGAGAATGAATTAGTACATAATTAGGTGTGGAATTTTATATTACAGACCCATAAGTGTGAGCACTTATGGGCTGGTGAAAAAAAGGAGCAAGGAATGTGAGCTAGAAGAAGCAGCTTCATGAGGAAGTAAAATTGACCTGAGGTTTCAAAGATAAGATTTGGCTTAGTAGGGTGGAGAATGGTGGTCCCAGCTGAGAGTAAAGGCATGAGCAGGAACTCCAGAAAGAAGGGTGATTGAGGAAAATGCCTTATATCAGTGTTTCTCAAGCTTTTTTTTTTTTTTTAAATGATCTCAGCGAGTTCTTGATTATCCAGGGAGAAAAATTAATTAACTTAGATTTAATTCAATTTCTCCCTAACATTAGAAATTAAATACCTAAAGAATGAAATTTTGTTGAGGAGAATTGAGTGTAAGAGGGCCAAAAACTATTGTAATAGCTACGATTTTTTACCCGCCTCTATCCCCTGGAGCCAATTTTTCTTCTTTGACTGTGATATTGACCACACTGAGAATATAAGCTGTATGTGACTTAAAGGTTAATGTTAGAACAAGTATAAGTATAGTTCCACATTCACTTACTGGATCCTTTAAACATTATGCTAGGTTCTGGGGATAGGAAGATAAATGTTTCTTGTTCAAGGAATTTACACTTTAGTGGTATGCTAATTACAGGGCACTGCTAATCCACCAAGATAAATGTTTTATTCAGGTGTAATGAAATCTAAGGTATGTGCCAATGTCTTCCTGGGAAGGATCACTAAAGGTTTTACAAAGAAGGTGGGTAACATTTGGGCTGGTGATCAGCAGATCAGTTAGGATGCATTAAAGGAAATTATCTGGTGCAGAAAGAAGAAACAATGGCACAGGACACGGGCATCTACTCTGAAGTTTGGTCAGGGAAAGCCTCTGAGGAGGCTACATTTAAGCCGAAATTTTAAGAATGGTAACGTGGCCTTCCAAAAAGCAGAGGGACAAGTGCATGCAGCCTGTATTAGTCCGTTTTCACACTGCTGATAAAGATGTACAGAGACTAAGCAAGTTAGAAACGAAAGAGGTTTAATGGACTCAGAGTTCTACATAGCTGGGGAGGCCTCACAGTCATGATGGAAGGTGAAAGACATGTCTCATGCCAGCAGACAAGAAAAGAGAAAAAGAGCAAAGCGAAACGGGTTTCCCCTTATAAAGCCATCGGATCTTGTGAGACTTACTACCACCAGAATAGTTTGGGGGAAGCGACCCATGATTCAGTTATCTCCCACTAGGTCCCTCCCACAATACTTAGGAGTTATGGGAGCTACAGTTCAAGATGAGATTTAGGTAGGGACACAGCCAAAACCATTTCACAGTCTATTGAAGAAGCAAGTGTAATAATGTTATTTATGAGCCATTGACTAAAGCGTGGTGGAAAAGGAGATGGTTTGAGATGAAAATAGAAACGGGAGGCAGGGTAAATCATGCTGCAGGAACAGGTAAGCACAACAGAGGTTTTGAATGTTATTACAAAGGTAGTGGGAATCCACAGAAGGATTTAAAGAGAGGAGTGGCACCTTCTGATTTACATTTACAAAGGATCACTGTGGTTGCAGAACAAGTGTAAACAAGCTTACCTGAAAGGAGGGTGCTGTAGGGAGTTGGGGTAAGAGAGATGATGGAGGCTTGCACAGGCT
>PVKP010013626.1:0-55023 GCA_004027715.1 Plecturocebus donacophilus
CACACACACACACACACACACATATTTGTATATGTATATAGATTCAAAAGTACTTATCCATTTAACAAAGATTTATCTGTCAGTTACCTTCTAGTTGAGCCTTTATTAGGCACCATCCATGGAGCTAAGAGCTTTACAACATTACAACATTTAATCCTTATGAATACCCAATGAAGTTTTATCTCCATTTTACAGTTGGGCAAAACAGGGCTCAGAGAGGTTATGCTAGTTGCCTAAGACTGCACAGCTAGTAAGCGCTAAGCGCGCAGTCAGATTCCGCCCAGAGTTCGGCAAGAAGACAGTGCCAGGCCTGCTCCCCACAACCACTTCCATGTGACTGTTGAGCTCATCCCCAGCTGCCCAAATGAGTCCCAAACGGCTTTGGGGCTCTGTGGGAAAGGAGGGGCCACGAGTCAGCAAACCCCACCCTCCTTTCCAATGTCAGCTTTACATCTCCGGTGCCCTGCGGATGATGGAAACGCACAGGACCGCTGCCTGAAAAGCGTGTGTCCTCTCGAGTCAAATCCACCACTCACATCTTACAGTTAAAGAAGCAAGAATCTGGGCAGGCTCAAGCTCTCACGTCAGGGGTACTAGAGCCGAAACTCACAATCCTGCTTCACGCTGTGTGCACAGGTGGCTCTGGGCAGCGGCGCGGTCACAGTTTCCCGACTCACAGTCCTGCTTCACACTATGTGCACGGGCGACTCTGGGCAATGGCGCGGTCCTTCCTAGCTCCACGTTTTCTCAGACTTTGCATCCTGCTGAGGGCGCAGGGTGAGCCACCCACCCTCTGCACGCCTCCTCCTAGGATGTTTATGATGCTTAGCAGACAACACCTCTGGAAGAGTTCACACAGGGCTTGGCACACAGCAAGTGCTCAGTAAATATTAGCTGTTCCCATCACTTTGCCTCATTGCTCCATGGTGCTAAGATAAAGGTCCCTCTCAGCCACTGGACTCTGGCTCTCTCTCCCTACTGGTTGGGAGAAGCTGCCTGAAATGAGGGCTGATCCAAATAAAATGCTTACCACAGTTCCTGCCACAGAGAAGGGTTCAGTCCAGCTTGGCCGATATTGTCACGACTGTTACTATATTACCTGGGCCACCTTCTCTCTCCCAGCTCCATCCCACCGAAACTATTAGATATCAAGACGCTCTCCCTGGCCTGGAAGTGCCAGCATCTCACACCTCTCTCCGGGCTGACAGTTGGCACTACTTTGCATTCCCTCCTTCTGTAGACCTATTCATTGCCCCCCAGTTTCCTTTGGCTTCTGAAAATTAATTATCAGTGATTTGTTAAGTTCATTAGCTCTGCCTCTCAACAGCATGGAAGGCCTGCCATCTGGACCCACATTTTCACTTTTATGCACATTGTTCCATAATTACACAATAAGCGGTGTCACCCTGCAAAGCCATGCTGAAAGCACTTGGCTTACCCCTCCCTCCTGCAGACGGGAAGTCTCTCACCAGGACGAGCTGATCTGTCCACCCTGCTCTTGGAACTGCCATCCCTTCAGACATATGCAGAGCCCCACCAGCTTCCCCTTCTTCAACATGAATGCACCCCTACTATGTGCCAGGGCCTGTGTAGGTACCGTTCACCCAGTCTCTTATTTCAGCCTTTGGTAATTCCACGAGGTCACCATTATTAACCTATTTATAGATGAGGAAACTGAGGCTCAGACAGATGAAGTAACTCACCCAAAATAATGCATCATTGTCAAGGAGTGGAGCCAAGATCTGAACCCAAGATCTGAGGGTTTTCACACACCAGAAAACCCTCAGGCTAAGTGCAGCATGATTCTGCAAGCCCACCCCTTGCCTTCCTGCTCTATCCCATTTCCCTCCTGCCTTCATCTGCAGGACCTCTCAGATGTGTAGTTCTTACCTTAGCTCCATTCCGTCTGCCCATTACTGCCTCATCAGCTGTAGTCCTGCTCAACCCCATTGCTTTACTGATGCCAGATTCTTGACAGGATGGACACATATGGCTTAACGGGAAGAACAAATTCTACTTATTGAGCACTCACTACCTGATCATTGCTATAATATATTCCTGGATTATTTCATTTAATCCACACAGCCATCTTATCAGGCAAGTAACCACAGGAATTATCAGACACATTTTACACATGGGAGACCAGGGCATAGAGCTATTGAGCCACTGTCTGCGGTCACTCAGTTAGTAAGTTACAGCCTCGACTTGAAGCCAGGTGTTCTGACTCCAGTGCCTGCTTCTGCGTCTCCCTCGCAAGGACAGAGCCAACTACGTTTCTGAGAAGGACGGTGCTACCGAGAGAAGGATTCCAGCCACATGGAAGTTGGGGTCTCGCATATCTTGAGATGATTTCCAAAAGGTTCCCAGAACTCCACTGCAGGCAACTGAAACCCTGTTTTCAAGTAAACAATAATCAGAAGGGAAGATGATTCTTGCCTCATTCATTCAACATTTACTGAACATCTGATAGATAGCAAGGGCCATGCTGGGTGTTGCAGACGCAGAGAACACAGATGTGCAGCCCTGCCCTTCAAGGGAAACAGAATCCTGCTACAAAAGGTGAAGCCACGGTGTCCAGGGAGCACACAGCAGAGGGCCCCCATCCAGCCCATGAGATGCGGAGGGAAACCTTGCCGGGAAAGTGGTGTTTCAGCTGAGACCCAGAGGATGGCAGACATGGCCCGGGACGATGTGTGTGTGAGAGTGTGTTACACACGTGCATGTGCATCTGTCCAGGGAGGTACATCCTCCAGGCCAAGAGAACAGTGTGTGCAAGCTCAGAGCAGAGCATGAGGAAGGCTCACCTGAGAGGCGCTCAGAGAGCATCAGGGGAGCTCATTCTTTCAACAGATGTTTGCCAAATGCCAGTGATGCTTCCTGGGAGCTCCTTGTCCGGAAGCTGCTTGCTAGTGTCAGCAAACTAGATCTAGCTTAGAAAGTCAGTCCCAGAGCTGCTTCCTCTCCAAGTTCCTCAGACAGTCCCGAGGTCTGTGCCTCACCTGCTCAGCAGCTCTATAGCTCACCTGTCTCTACCTTGAGGCCCATCCCCTCCACCACCTCCAGGCCCTTCGACTGCAGTCCTCATCAACAGAGGCCACCATCATTTATCCACCAAAGGAAGGGGGCTAATGTTTGTGGAGCCCAGCTCTGCACCGGGGGCCTTCAAACATCCTTCAAAGAACCCAACCAATATCCCCCAAAGAGATGCTGTTATTATCCCCACTTTACAGATAAAGAAACTAAGGCTTAGGGAACTGAGTGACAGTTGTCATATGTCACAGATCTTGTCATGTTCTTCCCAAAGACATGATCTTCAGAAGTCAATGCCCTCCCTTCCCTAAAGAGGTTGCCAAAAAGTCACAAATGTCAAGCAGCTTTTCCCTAAAAATCTGACACCTCTTATCAGCACGTCACATTTTTGCAAAACAATAGATTCCTTCAAAATTGCTGTGGAATATAAAATTGTGAGCCATCTGCAAGAGAAGCAGAGCAGCCTCCCTTCATCTGGCAAAGAATGCAATACATGGGGAGACTGGGCCATTCCTTTCCTCCAGAATGCCTGAACTGTCCTCCAACAGTTTCAGACCAAGCCCAATGCTAGGCAAATTCGGAGACAGGCCAGGCATGGTGACTCATGCCTGTAATCCCAGAACTTTGGGAGGGTTCTGGGATCACAGAGGCACTGAGGCAGGTGGATCGCTTGAGGTCAGAATTTTGAGACCAGCCTGCCCAACTTGGTGAAAATCCATTTCTACTGAAACATACAAAAATTAGCCAGGTGTGGTGGCAGGTGCCTCTAATCCCAGCTGCTCAGGAGGCTGAGGCAGGAGAATTGCTTGAACTTGGGAGGCAGAGGTTGTAGTGAGCTGAGATCACACCACTGCACTCCAGCCTGGATGACAGAGTGAGACCGTCTGAAAAGGAAAAAAAATCTGGAGACAGAGGACCAGCATAGTACAGTGGCTCAGTCACAAGACTCAACAGCTGGCAAGTGAAACCCAAGAAGCAGGGTCCACGGCAAAGCCATAAAGCCTCCATTCTCCAGCAGAGGGTCGCCAGCCATCATGTGGAGTAAGATGTGTTCCCAGTCCTCAAATCCTTCCATCAGACACTGTTGCCTGAATAAATAGTACTCTCTTCCCATGTATGTTGGCTCAGGGGATGAGTGAAAAACAAACCCACTTAAAAGCATTATGCAGCGGAAGTCTTGGGGGTGAGACCACACAGGAGTTCACTCTCTGCATGATACAGCCTTGGGATATTTGAATTTTATCATGAGTATGTATAACCTTATACATTTTAAAATAATCTAAATATCAAAAATGGTATGAAATTCAAGGTACCTCTTGTCCCTGCACATTTTCTTAAATGACACATGCTCAAAGTCCAGGGCAGGGGAGAGAACTATGAAGCCTTTTAACATTCAAAAGTGCTCTTTGGCCTGGGGAAGGTTGGACTCCAGGGAGGGAGGTCTGTCAGCCCCATACTCCTCCTTATCGTGGTGGCTGCCCTCCCTGGAGCCTTGCTATTCCAAGGTTGAGGCCGTTTAATGCTTTATCAATAATTCATGGGCACAAACAATAATGCCAGCTGAATCTCCTCTGTGGATGGAGAGGGGCCTCGGAGGCGGCTGCAGGATAAACTTCTAACCGCCTAGGAGCAAATGTCCACTCGGGTGCCGACCCAGCTTCCCAGGGGAAGACAAGGCTTAGAAGCACTTTAAAAATCAAGTTCCAGCCTGAGAAGGCTAAGCTTTGGAGACAGTCTTGAAGGTATCCCCATGTTCCACTCAGGGCCAATGGGACCCCTGGGAATACTCAGCATGAGGTTCCTTCCCCACCCAGAGGCACTAGGTCTACCCAGTCCAGCTCTTGGACAGAGAAGCAGCATGGACATTAGAAGAATCATTAAACCAGGAGAGAGAAAAATAGGTTCTAGTCTCAGCTCTGCCACTTACCCACTGTGTGACCCAACATAAATTGCTTAACCTGAGTTTCAGTGTATTTTTTTTTTTTTTTTTGAGACAGTGTTTCACTCTTGTTGCCCAGGCTGGACTGCAGTAGCACGATCTCAGCTCACTGCAACCTCCACCTCCTGGGTTCAAGTGATTCTTCTGCCTCAGCCTCCTGAGTTACTGGGATTAGAGGCGCTAATATTTGTATTTTTAGGAGAGACAGGGTTTCACCATGTTGGTCAGGCTAATCTCGAACCCCTGACCTTGTGATCCACCTGCCCCGGCCTCCCAAAGTGCTGGGATTACAGGCCTGAGCCACTGCACCTGGCCCAGTATACTCTTAATAAAACGAAGATGGAATAGAGAAATAGGCAAAGTATTCAAATAGGCAGTTGAACAAAAAAGGAACACAAATGGCCTTAAAACATTAAAATGGGATGCTCAGCCACACTCATAAAGAAATACAAATTAAAACAAGATGTATTTCAGCCCATCAAACTGGCAAAGTGAAAAATACTAATAATGTTCAATACTGGAGAAGGTGCGGGACAACAGAGCTTCTTGTATACTGAGAAGATGGAACAGACTTTCCAGACAGCAACTGGGCAATAGCCATCATAATGTAAAATGCATCTTGTCTTTGACTTAGCACCTCCACTTCTAGGAGTTTGTCCTACTCATCTATCCATGTCAGAACACAGTCAGACAAACAAGGATGTTTCTTTGTAACAATGTTTACAAGAGCAAAAAGACTAACACAATATAACGCCCCTCTATGAAATACATATAATAAGATTCTGTGAGCCCGGGCAACATGGCAGAAATCTTGTTTCTACAAAAAATACAAAACTTAGCCAGGCCTGGTAGTGAGCGCCTATGGTGTCCTACTTGGGAGGCTGAGGTGGGAGAACTGCTTGACCCCAGGAGGCAGA
The DNA here is from genome assembly GCA_004027715.1 of Plecturocebus donacophilus. NCBI lineage: Eukaryota > Metazoa > Chordata > Mammalia > Primates > Pitheciidae > Plecturocebus > Plecturocebus donacophilus. The sequence continues at coordinate 5,887 of PVKP010013626.1, forward strand.
GGTTGCAGTGAGCCAAGATCACACCACTGTACTCCAGCCTGGGTGATAAAGCAAGACCCTGTGTATTAAAAAAAACAAAAAATAGGCTGGCAGTGGCTCACACCTGTACTCCTAGCACTTTGGGAGGCTGAGGTGAGTGGATCACCTGAGGTCAGGAGTTCAAGACCAGCCTGACCCAACACAGCAAAACTCTGTCTCTACTAAAAACACAAAAATTAGACAAGCATGATGGCACATGCCTGTACCTCAGCTACTTGGGAGGCTGAGGCAGGAGAATTGCTTGAACCCAGGAAGCATAGGTTGCAGTGAGCTGAGATTGAGCCACTGCACTCCAGCCTGGGCGACAGAGCAATGCTCTGTCTCAAAAAAAAAGTGATCAGCCTGGTTAACATGGTAAAGCCACATCTCTACTAAAAATACAAGAATTAGCCAAGCATGGTGGCATACTCCTGTAACCCCAGCAACTTGGGAGGCTGAGGCAGGAGAATCACTTGAACTTGAACCCAGGAGGCAGAGGTCACAGTGAGCCAAGATCATGCCACTGCACTCCAGCCTAGGCAACAGAGTGAGACTCTCTCTCAAGAAAACAAGAGAGTCTGAGTCTGTGGTGCTAAGAACAGGAACAGCAGCTGTAGATGTGCTGATATATAGCAGTCTGTTCGCTCTACAGGAGGGAAATGAACAGGTAAGCTCCCATTTTGAAGAGAGAGAGAGAATATCCATGTTTTTACATGCAGAGAACATTTCAGGAAATCTCTACATGAAGCTATTTTACTAGCTGTCTCTGGGAAGGGGTCACCAAGATCTGGAATAGCACAAAGACTTTTCATTTTATATGTCTGTCTTATTTAATTTTTTAAACTAGGTATTAGATTTTTAAATAACTTTCAGATGTGAGGGTTTTGTATAGCTTACACAGCACCTTGGCTATGTGAAAATTCGATGCAGCTGATATGAGGGCTATACACTGTAACAGACATGCATGTGCACATGGGACACGTGGGACATGGGTGTCTCTTAGAAAAGAAACCCCACAGGGTGAACGAGGAATCAGATGCAGCGCCTGCTGCTTTTTAGAGTTCACAACCCATTCATCCACACAGGTATTTCAGGAGCCACCAAAAGTGGCAGAGTCCAAACTGGCCTTTACCTGAGAGGTTCAGGGTGGCAGAGGGAGTCTTTAAAAGCCTCATCACCACCGCCCTGCTTCCCAGGAACCAAACCTCTTCACTGATACATTTCACCTGATAAACCAACTTCAAGGCCAGACACTGGCTCTCAAACAGCAGGTCTGAGGGATGCACAAGGCTTTTGCTTGTTGACTGACAGAGTCCAACATCAGCCCATAAGCTTCACCTTACAGCCAGAGCAGGAGGTGTTCCCCAGCCTCACTGACACCTAGCTGGGCTCAGTGAACATTTGTGGAATGGATGAATGAGCGGCTGGTCTCGGGCAGGTCCCGAGAGCTCACAGGCTGTGAGATCTGGAAGAACTTTCCAGAGGGAGCCCCTCAGTCCCAGGTACAGGTGTGACTTGCTCAAGACTCACAGCAAGAAGACAGAGCCAAGGCTGAAGCCCAAGACCTGTGACCCTCGCCTGGCCCTGCCTGCCGTCTCATCTCCCTGTGTATGCGCGGAAGTCACATTTTTCCAGACACAACATATGGCCAGACTCTCCTCCCATCTATGCCATTCTCAGGCTGTAAAGGTTTTGAAGTTGGTTTCCAGTCTGATATTTCTGTAAAGTATCCAAACTAATCAGACTCATTGGCCCAGTCTTATAGTTTAAAAGAGAAAAGGGCTCTTCCCACCATATTCTGTCCATAAATCAGGACGATGTCTATGCAGTACCTACCAGATGCCAGGAAGACATCTCCCTCTCTCCTTAGGAAATGAACTCAAGGTCTCTCCTGGATGGGGCCAGGTCAGTCAAGATGGGCAGAAGCAGTCTGATCAGCAAGGCCCTCATCAGGAACCATGTCCTCTGGGTACCAAGATGAGCCAAACAGCCTCTAAGACCTCACCTCTACATCAACTTCCACTCTATAAAGAAATGTGTGCTAGAGCTTCAGGGATCATGCGTCAACACGTGGTGACTTCAGCACTGACCAGTGTGCAAGGAGGGCCCCAGCAAAGTAAGAAAGTACAGCGGGAAACCAGCAGCCTCAGGGTGCTCCCACCCCGCTATGACTCCAGGGAACTCCTGCCACCTCTTTGAGCCTCACTGTCCTCATCTGCAAAGACAGGACGTGAATTAGAGCCTCTCTCAGGTTCCTCCCAGTTCATATATGACTAAAGCAATGATTCTTTGAGGATGAGAGGTAGAAACCCAAAGGTAAAGCTTTTTCATAAATTGACAAGCAGCCGCTCAGGACAGACCCAGTTCCCACACTGGCCTCCAAGAAGCCCCTGGAAACCCACCGTGCAGGATCAGGGAGCGAATGCACCACGGAGTCCCTGCTCACGGGCCTTGCATTGACACCTTCTTCCTGCCCTTCCTGTGGTCAAGCCCCTCGGCACCTCTGCCTCTAGTGGGTGAGGCTGACCTCAGCCCTGGCCCTCTTCTCCCCTCTTTGGTCCATGCCGCTTTCTCTCACCAGACCTCTGCAGTCCCAGGGCCCTGTCCCTCCCCTTCCCTGTGAGCCTGAGCCAGAGTCCTAGGGGGCTCTTCATCGCATTTGAGAAACAAACCTTTTGAACAAATGTGGGTAATCATAAAGATGGGCCCAGCAGGACAAGCAGGAGTGTTCATCTCTCTCCTGGCACGATGCCCCCACTATGGCTAGAAGCACACGTGTGCACACACACATGCTCCCCAAAGCCCACTCCTCTTCAGCAAAGAGCTCTGAGCATCCACCAGGACCCCTAGCTCACCCCCACAAAGTTAACTTCCCAGAATGGATCTTCCCCACCTCCCTCAGGCTTTGGGAGCAGGGGCTTAACAAGCCCCTCCTGTCCTGATGCCCACAACCTGCATTGTGTGTGTAGCATCCATAGAAAGTATTGCAGCAAAGAAAGGCACGCCTGGAGCCCAGAACCCAAAGCCTGGGCTGGCGGTGGTTGCTAAGAGACAGAGGATGCCCAGCTGGAATTGTGACTGAGGTTTCTTGTTTGTGCAAGAGTAAGATGAAGAGGGAACGAGAGGATGTGTTTGCTGTGATGAATTCCGGCCTCCACCAGATCCTGCCGGAGGGAGAAAAGGTCTCACTTAGGATCATACTCAACGATGTTCAGGCTCTCCAGCCTCCCAGCCGCAGAACAAGCTAAAAGCCCCATTCATTCCCTGTTCCTTAAATATCTGCCCTGGAAAACTAAGACAAAAAAAAATCTTAGGAAAGAAAAATTAGCTATTTTATTTTGTAAGGGGCAGTGCAGCAGAGGAGCAAATCCAAAGTGAGGCTCAGACTGCCTCCATTCAGTGATAGCTTCTCTGCTTCCTGCTCTCTTCCTTGGGGAAATTGCTTAACCTCCCTGTGCCTCAGTTTTCACTTACGTTAAAGAAGCTAATATGGTCGGGTGCAGTGGCTCCCATCTGTAATCCCAGCACTTTGGGAGGCTGAGGCAGGCAGATCACCTGTGGTCAGGAGTTCGAGACCAGCCTGAGCAACACAGTGAAACCCTGTTCCTACTAAGAATACAAAAATTAGTCAAGCGTAGTGGCACACGTGTAATCCCAACTACTTGGGAGGCTGAGGCAGGAGAATCACTTGAACCCGTGAGGGAAAGGGAGGTTGCAGTGAGCCAAGGTCACACCACTGCCATCCAGCCTGGGTAACAGAGCAAGACTCTGTCTCAAAAAAATAAAGAAAAGAAGCTAATATAACTTCCTCATAGTGTATTGTGAGGACTAAGTTCAGTAACCCATGTAAAGTACTCAGCACAGTGCCTGGTCTCAGTTAGGACCCATGAATGTTCAGTGTTACTAGACATGGACTGTCGCAGCTGGAGCATCTGGTACAACTCCTTATTCTAAGATGAGGAATTGGAACTGCAGAATGGACTGGACCAGGGGAGAGAGAGTCATTTCCACGCCGCTCCACCATACCTTCCCTCCTCTGCCCTGGGAGGGTTGGCGGCCCATTTCACAAGGTGCATGAAACACCACATCAGCCTCCCAAGCAGGTATCCTGGGCCTGCGCTCCACAGCCCCAGCTCTGCTCTCTTCATCCCTCATCCTGCACACAGGTCCTGAGCACCTCACCTGCTGCTGTCTCATGGGGTACCAACATTTGTTCAAAAGGTTTGATTCTCAAATGCGATGAAGAACCCCCTGGGACTCTCCGGCTCAGACTTGCAGGCCTTGCCCCTGGGAGTCTCCGGCTCAGACTTGCAGGTACCAGGCATGGAGTGAGAACAGTGTAGACACAGCCCTGCTCCCCTCACCCCACTTGAGCTGACTGCTGATGGAGCCTTCATAGCTGACACACGCTCAGCCCCCTTCCTGCCCCCAGCCAAACCCTCTCTCAAGAACAAGGCGGCCTCTCTCCACAAAACCCACCACTACTCACCCAGTTCTGAGGCCCTGGCATTGCTCCTAGATCCCAAAGCGGGTGAAGGCAAAGAGAAGAGAGAAAACAGAAGGAAACGACCTCTTCTGGCAGAGCAGTCTCTCCGCCACCAGGAACAGGAGCCAAGTTCAGAAAAAGCGGAGGTTTGGGACAGCACCCTGAGTGGGCTGGTGAACAAAATTTCTAAATCCTAAATCAAGCACATGCTCAGATGCAGGGATTTACTGGTATTAAAAAGTCTGGCCCATCTGGCAATTCCTCAAAAATTAAACATAGAATCCCCACATGATCCAGCAATTCCACTTCGGGGTTCATACCCAAGAGGAATGTATAGGGACTCAACCTGTATGCCTGCGTTCATGGCAGAATTATTCACAACAGCCAAAAGGTGGAAGCAGCCTGTGTTCATCTACAGATGAATGGATAATAAACATGGTACAATAGATTATTCAGCCTTAAAAAGAAAGGATGTTCTAACACATGCCACAGTGTAGATGAACTTTGATGACATTACACCAGGTGAAATAAGCCAGTTGCAAAATGACAAATATCATGTGATCTCACTTGTCCAAGGTACCCAGCATGGTCAAATTCATGGAAACAGAAAGTAGAATGGTGGCTGCCAGGGGCTGGACTCTGGAGCCTGACTGCCCGGGTTCAAGTCCTGGTTCTTCTTCTTTCTGGGTGTATGATATTGAGCAACATATTTCGTTGACCAAATGTGCCCCAGTTTCCCCATCTGTAAAAAAAAAAAAAATTCCCTGTGCCTCAGTTTTCCCATCTATAAAATAAGGATAGCTGCACTTATACTTCATAGGGCTACCAGGAGGATTAAATGGGCTAATACGTGTCAAGCATTTAGAACATCACAAGGCACATAAAAACAGCACATCAGCACGGCTATTATTTTTGATGCGGGAGGGGCTACCATTCGGTCCATGGTCTGGATGTCTGCGGACATTTCTGTCCTCCTTTCTTCTTCCCTAGATTTGCTCAGGGAACATGCCCTGTGATCTAGAACCCTAAGGAATCCGAGGTTCCCTGAGTGGGCAGGACCTCGGCCACATGGACATCCTCAATCTTGGTCATGAAACTGTGGTGGCCGGGACGTAGAATGGAGCCTGTGGGGCTCAAGCTCACCCTGCCAGGGAGGACCACAGCATGGAACAGGCCAAGCGAGGGCATCATGGACGGTCGTGATCCTGCCCTTCCTGTCGGTCGGCACCAAAGGAGGGCACTCCCTTCTTCCCTAATAGAGCCACACAGGCCAAAAACAGCCTTCCCCTTCCTGCACAGCTGTCCACCCAGGGCCCACGGGATGCCGCTAATGCCCTTTAAAATTCTGCCAGCATCTCTCACCACACACATTCTCATCACAAACAGGCCTACTGAAGCAGCTAATTCAAACAAATTCGCCTGGGCGCTGTCAGCCTCTGGTGGATGTGAAACCACAAACAAGGTCTTTCTTCAGGCTGCGCCCACCCAGCCCTGGACCAGGCAGAGGGTGGGGAGTGGCCAGCAGTACTACAGGCACACAGGCCCATGCCTCTGCCAGCCATGCTGGGTGTGGCCAACAACACACTCACCACATTCACAAGCACTTACCACCACCCTGCTCCCGGCCAGGCCCTGGGAACCCCTGTGAACAGCAGATGTGAGTTCCGCCCTCTGGAGGCTGTGACGTTTCCCAAATGTCTCCACCACCTTAAAGGCAGAGGACTGGAGGGCAGCCGCCCCAAGCACAGAACTTCTTGAAGGGCTCTCGTTTTCTCTTAAATGCTCTAACCGATTCTGCATCTTACTCCTTAATGCCCCTTTTCTTCCCCCGGAAGTAACAACAGCCACAAACACACACTGAGACATGCCAAGTTGCAGGCACTGTGCTGAGCTCTTTGTGTGTAGCACTGCATTTGCTAAACCCAGCCTACACGTGGGAACTAAGTATCCGCGTGCTGCTGATGAGAACACTAAGGCAATGTGCCCACGTGGCAGAGCTGGGCTTGGAACCCAGCCCAGCCCCCAGGTGCTCTCCTTTAACGGCTGTATAAACGAAATGCGTACAACTGTTTTTAATCACTTAACTGCCCATCCCCCAAATGTTTAAAGGAGAACTGAAACTCCAGGACGCTGCCCCACTGAAGCCCTGTGCCCACAGACTCACTGCCCCGGACCCCTGGGGTGTCCAAACTCCTGCAGAACCCTGCCTTCAAGGTTTAGGCTTAGGCACTGCAAACTGAGGTGCCCCTCTGCCAGCCACAGCCTTCTCCTTTGGCTTCTTCAGGCCCTAGGCCCTGCAGGCTTCAGTCTGGCCCCTCTGTGGGCTCAGGTAGCCCAGGGTCCCAGACAAAGCCAACTTGAGCTTCCCCTACAATCTCAGTCTCTCCCCTCCCCACCAAAATGACAGATTTTAGGATTGTAGCACTCATTCTTTCCCACGGTGACCCTTCCCAGCTCTAATGTCTGAGAGTCCTCTTGGTTCCGTGAGCCTCAAACCACCTCCAGAGCTGCCCCCTCGCAACAGGTACCTGCCCACAGTCCCATGGCCAAGGCCTGGTACCCAAGTTGTCCAGCTGAGTGCCACCTTAGCTCCCATCGCAGGTGTTACCCACCCAGTCATCAGCCCATTGCCACCACCCTCTTCTGAGCCCTGGGCCTATCCCTAAACTCCAAATTATGACCCAACAGAATCTAAAATGCCAAGGGCCCAGCACTGCATTTCCAGGGGTCACTCACCCTCATTTTTCACTGTGTATTCTCCCACTTTCAGAGGGTCCAGTTACCACCAGGCCCCCCGCACATCTGCCAGGATGCTAGAGCGTCCTGCGTCTCTGAGACGCTATGCCTTGTAGACCTGCTTCAATCTCCAGGGCCCGTGGTGCCAGCACTCCTGGCTCCCAGCCCATCCCCTTCCTTACCTGGATGGAGACCTTCTGCACAAGAGGGAGCAGAGCTCTAGCTACAGCTACGTTGTCAGGCAGAAGGGAACAGCTGAGGATGAGCCTCTTTGGAGGGGATGAAATGGATCACTAGCAGCCCCACGTGCAGGGCATGCCCTCGTGAGGCTTAGATAAAAACAGTCTCCAGCTGATATCCCCCAGTCATAAAGTAAATTCAGGTGAGCCTGGAAATCGGGGAGATGAATGCTCATGGCGGCTTTATCACAAAAACCAGAGAGTGGGAGCCACCCAAGTGTCCATCCACAGATGAAGGGATGAACAAAATGTGTACCGGCAATGAAATACTGTTCAGCTTAAAAAAGGGGGGGTCGCGGGCACGGTGGCTCACGCCTGTAATCCCAGCACTTTCGGAGGCTGAGGCGGGCAGATCACGAGGTCAGCAGTTCAAGACCAGACTGGACAACATGGTGAAACCCTGTCTCCACTAAAAAATACAAAAATTAGCTGGGCATGGTGGCTCGTGCCTGTAATTCCAGCTACTTGGAGGCTGAGGTAGGAGAATTGCTTGAATTGGGACCCGGGAGGCGGAAGTTGCAGTGAGCTGAGATCGTGCCACTGCACTCCAGCCTGGGCTACAGAGCGAGACTCCATCTCAAAAAAAAAGGGAAATTCTGACACATGCTACAATAGGGATGAGCCTTGAGGACATGATGCTAAGTGAAATAAGCCAGTCATAAAAAGACACACACTGGACCAGGCAGGATGGCTCACACTTGTAATCCCAGCCTTTGGGAGGCCAAGGTGGGAAGATGGCTTGAGTTCAGGCGTCTGAAGCCAGCCTGGGCAACATAGGGAGACCCCATCTCTAATACTTTAAAAAAAATTGTTTTTAAGACAAACACTGTATGATTCCACTTCTATGAGGTCCTAGGAGCTGTCAAACATAGAGACAGAAAGCAGAATGGTGGCTACCAGGGACTGGCAGGAGGAAGCAATGGGAATTGTCATTTAATGGCTATAGAGCTTCTGTTTTATAAAGAGAAAATATTCTGGAGATAGGTTCCACCGCGATGCGAACTTGACATTACTGAACTGTACACTTAAAAATCATTATAATGGGGCTGGGTGTGGTGGCTCACGCCTGTAATCCCAGCACTTTGGGAGGCCCAGGTGGGTGGATCACAAGGTCAGGAGTTCAAGACCAGCCTGACCAACAAGGTGAAACCCCATCTCTACCAAAAACACAAAAATTATCCAGGCGTGGTGGAGCATGCCTGTAGTCCCAGCTACTCAGGAGGCAGAGACAGGAGAACTGCTTGGACCTGGGAGGTAGAGGTTGCAGTGAACCGAGATTGCACTACTGCACTCCAGCCTGGTGACAAAGTAAGATTCCGTCTCCAAAAAAAAAAAAAAAATCATTATGATGGTAAATTTTATATTATGCATATTTAACCACAATTTAAATTTTTTAAATAAAAGTGAAACAAGGACTATTTTGCAAGTAGATTACATATAATTACATATCACCAATCTCCTTCTATTTGCTTGGAATCACATTCATGAGAAGTGGTACTGAAGGGTTTGTGGAGGAAAGGATCTGGATGTTTCATGGGCCCTGCTAGAACCTCTCGCTGTGCCACCCCCAGGTCCTGTGCCCCCACCACCTTGTCCCCTGGGTCACTCTGATTTGTCATCATTTCTGGACAGCCTTATACCCTTGCTGTATTGGATTTGGATTGTTTCTTTGCTATGACTATGCCGCTGGGCTATCTGGTCACAGAGTAGACACCCCATTAAGCTGCTGCATGTTCCCTGGGCTGCTATCAGGCCTGAAGGCTGGCGAGCCCCCACCTCCCAGCGGGCAGCCCTGAACCTTGGTCTCGTCCCTTGCAGGCCTTCTGCCATCTCAAGAGGCTCGGGCAGCCTCACTTCCTCTCCCCAAAGAGGTGTGTTTGCGCTGCTCTGGGTGCGGGATCATTAGCTCGCCCCACCCTGTGCCACCCACCTCCTCCCACAGCCCCTGTGTCCCTGCAGTCACAGCCACAGTTGCGTGACAAATGACTGAGGAGGTCTTGGGGACGCCATCTCATTCTGCAAGCATTATTGTGCCTGACCTAAACCCAAATACCCAGGCCCCAGTCTCCCGGGTGACACCTGAAGGCCTCAGTTTCCTGGCAACCAGGAACAACGGCCCCTGGGAAAAGCACACACAGTTTGGGAAAGGGCAGCCTATTCTCTCTGCGCCCCTGGGTAGGAGCAGAGCAGACCACTTCTGTGGGCCGAGTCTCCATTCAAGCCTGAGAGTGAGGGCCTCAGAGCCCACCTGCCCATCCTAAGCGCGAGCTGCAGATCTCTCCCACCTGGGTGCTGTGAACGCCTCCTCACCAGACAAAAGCCTCTCTGAGCCCACCCCTGGCCCTCCTCTCCCTCAGTGGGCATCCCTCCACTCCAGCCAGATCTGGACTTCGTTCCCCAAGAGCTGATTCAAGGTGTTCAGACTTCAGTCTGGGGGACTTCCATTGTCACCTTTTGCCTGCAGAAGTCACATTCTTTTTCTCTTCGATTTTTTTGGGCCAGCGTCCATTTGATCACGTGGTTTTGGAGGAGCGGTAAGGACACAGGCTTTGCCATCAGGCAGGCCCTGGGATGAACCTGCCTCCCTGCCACCCATCACTCACCGTGCGACCTGGGCAAGTCACCAACAGGGAGTCTCCTGTAGCTCACATCGACTCCCATCCCCAACAGGACCCACCAGCTCTGAAAAGCAGAGACCGCAGTCTTTTTCCCACCACGATACCCACCCCAGAGACCAGAATGAGGCAGAAACATAAATATTTGTTGAGTGTGTTACAGATGAAAAATTAAAGATCTGACCTAGGAAAAGCCAGAGAGAGGCCTACGGGCCCAGCATGGGGAAAGCCCGGTGCCTGCAGACTGGAAGGCATGGGCTTCATGAGCAGGACCCAGCAGGCACCGCGAGGCAGGTGGGGAGCCAGCAGCACATGCCCCCTTCCCCATCCCCAACTGTGTGCCTGCGTCTTCATCTGTACGTAACAGGTCAGCCAGTTAACATGGTTCTAAAATACTTAGGCCCAACGTCCGCTCACTGCGCAACTCCAACAGCATCTCACCGAGAGAGGAAGGAAGGGACATGCAATTCTACCCTCCTCCCTAGAAGGGAGCCCCTTCAAGATAACAGCAGACCTGATGAGCCACGGCAACAGAACAGCATTCCTTTAGGAGGTAGAGAGCAACAAGCAGACATCCTCAAAAACCTGGAATCAGCAAGAGTAAGTGGGGCAAGCTCAGTGTCCCGGGAACTGGAGCCCAAGCAGAGCAGTGAGGAAGCTGGAGTGGAAGCAGCCTCCCGCAGGGCAGCCTGCGGCCCAGAGAGGAGAGCTAAACCAGGGGCTGTGGCAACTACCCACAGCTCAGGGGCCCCCCAGCCCTCAGGGCAGCTCTCACTAGACCCTGTGCTCAGGTCTCCAGAGGGGCGGCTCAGCCAAGTGGAGGAGGGGCTGCAAAAGGGGATTCAAACAGCCACGATGGTCCCGTTTCCAAAAAGGACAACGACAGAGACCAGGCTGGGGGGTGGGTCCTCTGTTAAAACCGTTTCCTCATAAAACACCCCAGGAGCTGATACACTGTGCCCTGGGGAGGGATCAAGAAAGGATGGTGGTTGAAAGGCACCCCGGACCCCTGGGTGGGCTCCTGGATTCCTGGGGTCCTTGGGGGTGATGATGGAATTTAACATTGGAATGGGGCACTCGGGCTGGCTAACCAGAGATGGCAGCATCTGCACTTGGCATTGGTGATAAAGAAAGAATGGCAACACACTCATAAAACCATATTCTAAAGCCAAATACCAAGAGTGAAGGCTCATGTCAACTATGGCCTTGGGTGATGCTTGACCCTTCATCCATTGCAGCAGGTGCACCACTCTGCTGGGAGGCTGTCCACATGGCTGGGGGCGTGCAGGGGGAATCTCTGCACCTTCCATTTGGTGTTGCTGTGAACCGAAAACTGTTATTAAAAAATAAAGTTTTTTTTTAAGTGGGTTTACCATGAAGCTAAGGAAACGTATTTCAAGGCCACTCACTTACATTGGCCTCCTCCATAGTTTCAGTAGGTCACCAATAATGTGTCCATATGGTATTATAATTTTGTAAATTTTGTCAAAGTCATCTTTTTGTATTATTACTTTTAGAAATCCCCCATCAAAAAACAAAACAAATTAAAACACAAAAAGCCTGAGGCTCCCGCCCACTAAACAAACAAACAAACAACCCATCTCCTTTCATGAAAATAAAAAACAAACCATCTCTGCTAGGCATTTTATAGAGTACTGATGAGCATGACTGTGCCCTCCCTGAAAGCCGGGAAATGAGCAGAAATGAGTGATCCTTCCAACAAAGCTCCTAATTGCAGAGCCTGCAAGACTTGAAGGCACGCTGTCGGTGTGTAGAAGGCAATGCTGTGTCCTTGTGGCAGGATGAGACGTGCCTGGGGGCAGTGGCCGGGTCATCGGGAACACCTCTCAACCTAGGTCCCTTCTGGATGTGAGCTGATATTAACAATGGAGACAGGAGATCAGAACAGATTGAACAGGGACAAGTCCTCCCTGTTAGAGTCAAAACAGATAACTGTCAAGGTCTCACCCTCAACAAAGCCTGATGCTCTTGGAGTTAAATGAGCTGGAAAACCCAGCAAGCATCCCTCCAACCTGGACTTCACACCAAGCAGGGCTGCAGTGAGGTCAAATAAGAGAAAAAGGAAGCTCTTTGCGGATTTAACTGCAATCCTTTTATCAGCATTTTAAAAAACCATTTTTATTTCATTTTATTTCTTTAAAAATAATGTTTTCCTCTTCCTAAATAATAAAGGAAATCCTTTATACAGTAAGGAAACGTTAGCTATTAACTGAAGCATTTCGGAGAGAGACACCTTCGAGGCTCATTCCTCTCTTGCTAGAACGAATTCCACATGCTTGATATCCAGACCAAATTTCCAGAATCTCAGCTACATTTGGTTGCCTGATTCTCTTTGCTTGGGGAAAAAAGTAATAACCTACAAATAATCAGAAAACCGCATCTGGAAAATTTTGCTCTAACATACTCTAAGTACAGGATGAGGATTAAGATGCTGGAATGTAATTGTTTTCTTTTGTTCCCCACGTTTTCTACTTAGAGGGACTCTGATTTAACGATCAAGAAAAATACAAGCTTAATGTTTCTTTCTCTCCCTCCCTTCCTTCCTTCCGTTTCCTTTCTTTCCTACCCTCCCTCCGTCCCATCCTCCCTCCCTACCTACCTCCCTTCCTTCCTTCCCTCCCTTTTTCTTTTCCTTTTCCCTCTCTCTCTCTCTCTCTCTTTCTTTCTCTCACTCTATGCTCAGGCTGGAGTGCAATGGCATAATCTTGGCTCACTGTAGCCTCAACCTGCCCAGGCTCAAGTGATCCTCCCCCTCAGCCTCCCAAGTAGCTGAGATTACAGGCATGCCCCACCATCCCAGCTAATTTTTGTATTTTCTGTAGAGACAGGGTTTCACCATGTTGCCCAGGCTGGTTGCTTAATGTTCTTGATGGTTTACCACACATTGGGCCCCATTACCAGCATCATCTCATTTAATCTGTGCTTGATAATTTGAGATTGGTTCTTACTATGCCCTTTTCCCACAAAGAAAAGTGAGTCTAAACAAGATTAAGCAACTTGCCAGGTCTCCTAGCCAGTAAGTGGCAGAACTATTGGATTCCAGAGTCTACACTCAACCTCCCTGTTGTGCCTGATTCCCAGTTGAGATTACAGTTGACCCTTGAACAACATGGGTTTGAACTGCCTGGGTCCACTTATATTGGATTTTTTTCAGCCAGAGGCAGATGGAAAATACAGCATTTGCAGGTTATGAAACCTGCATATACCAAGGGCTGACATGTTATATATGCGGGTTTTGAAAGGCTGACTGTGGAACCAATCTACCAAGTACACCAGTGGCCAGTTGTATTTGGGTAGCACCAGAGAATGCGACGTGCAAAGTCCACATGGAAGCGGCACACGGGCCTCCCCACCTAAGGGCTTCCAATCACCTTTGCCTTCAGCAATGTACAGCTGACACTTGCATTCACCTCCACCATCAACAGATGGCGCTTATCAGCAAGGGATGCACTCTTGCAGGGAGGCCAGGGGACAGTCACCACTTTCTGTGGCCAATGTTCAAATGACCAGTTAGTTGTCCTCAGCCTTCCCCTAGGGACGACTGAGGTCTCATACCATGTCCAGCTGGCTGGGAAAGATGCTGTTAAAAATCACTACGGCCAGGCATGGTGGCTCACACCTGTGATCCCAGCACTTTGGGAGGCCAAGGTGAGTGGATCACGAGGTCAAGAGATTGAGACCATCCTGGCCAACATGGTGAAACCCTGTTTCTACTAAAAATACAAAAATTAGCTGGGCGTGGTGGCACACACCTGTAGTCCCAGCTACTCAGGAGGCTGAGGCAGGAAAATAGCTTGAACCCTGGAGGCAGAGGTTGCAGTGAGCCGAGATGGCGCCACTGCACTCCAGCCTGGGTGACAGAGCAAGACTCTGTCTCAAAAAAAAAAAAAAAAAATCATCAATACATGAGTTTGGAGTCTACTGGAAGGATCTGCCCAAAATGATTTCCTGTCCTTTGTTTCCTATAAATGGAGTTGTGACTTGTAGGAAACTGGTGTTTTTTTCTAGTTGCCTTTAGAGGAACAAGACATTCAGACAACCAGGTGTGGTGACCAAATTTCAATATATCTGAGACAGAGGAAGATGAGGGGGGTGATTATGCTGGACCGGCTATATAATTGATGTGTGTGCATCTGTGCCTGTGAAATACAATGCTTCACTATTTGTTTCCTTTTATATTCCAATTTTTTTCATTTCATGGATGGTAACCAGGAGAGAAAAAGCCAGGCTAGCAACAAGGCATCAAATTCTCACAGCTTACATCACTCACTTGAGAATCAGCAACCCGCAGCACCACCAATCAACACTCTGCCTAAGCCCAAGACCATATCTAATCCATCCTGATAGTCCCTGTGCCCAACAAATGACTGCACACTGCAGGCTTGTCATGCGTTGGTCAGGTGAATGAATGCATCCACGTATCCAGAGAGGGAAGCAGAGCCGAGGGTCCCCTCGGCCAAGTCAGAGAAAGTGAGCCTGGAAAGACAGCAGGTTGGGGGCCATCTCTAGAATTCAGTCGCCTTCAGGAGGGACACTCACCATGGGAAACTGGAAGTACTCAGGAGTCTAAGACCAGCTGCTACTTTGCAAATATCCACCAGGAATCGCATTAAGGATTCACTCTCCCGGGGCTGGGAGCCTTGGAGGAGAGAGGAGCTCTCAATGTGCTCCATCAAACTGGGCGTCCCCATTCTCTTCTTTCCTAAATGTTTTCTAAGCATTCTGGAGAGGAGAGCTGGTCACACACACTAAGATAGGGAAATACATAAAAAGTGGCTTTGCTTTTCTGTTTTGTTTTCTAAGAAAAGAGTACTATCAACTTGATCAAAAAACAGTTGCTCTGTGACAGATGGGGAATCAAAACCCCCATCAGCAAGCACACTATTCTGAACTCTCTGGGACACCCGTGGTTGTTTGGGGAACCTCATGGAAGTCATAAAAGTCCAAATCCAAACTGCTAAATGGCTTCCTCCAAAAGCCCCCAGGTAATAAATACTGTCCACTTTGAGAGTTGACATATCTAAAGGATTCTCCCAGAAATGGCGTGCAGAGTTCCAGGGGCCTCCATGAACAGGAAAACCCTGTCTTTCGGTTCCCTGCAATGGGCACTGCAGCATCCGTGTACACACAGGGCACTGGGCCCTTGGCTCTAGCTTAACAGCTGGGGACTCCTGAAATTGGCAAAGCCTCTCACAAGGTGGGTCCCCTTGGGGGCCCAACCACGGGGTCTCAGCAAAGTGCCCGTTGTCCCTCACTACGAATGGGGAGGCAGCAGAACGGAAGCCTCTGCTTTGTGCTGATTTCTGGCACTTAGCCAGAGGCTCCCTCTTCCTCTCTGTCTTTCCAGGGGCCTTGCAGGGCGATGAAACCCCAGCGTGGCTTTCCCTCTTCCCGCCATCCCTCAGCCTGGCCACATCCCTGGGAGCGGGAACATCTCTGGCTCTGGCCCTGGGGAGGGTGAAAGAGTGGCCCCTGTCTCCCTGCCAAGGCGGGTGTCTCGCCACCAGAATTTATGTGCTAGCGTTCCTCGTACCAGCTTTTCCCAGGTCACCTCCCCACCCATTACTACCCCATTAGTTGCCATGTGTTTTTCCCTAACTGTCACCAGCCCACACTGCCTCTTTGTTACCCTGCAGCCCTCAGGCGGGCCCCTCCCAAACAAGAGGCTAAGCTTCAACTTCGAATTGTGAAATATTTCCTCCCTCTCTCCTGTTCCCCTCCCACCACCCTCCTTGGGCCCCAGAGCCTTTAGTAAAACAAACCCGCCAAAGGGAATACTCCGCTGTGTTTGCACAGCACGAGTGGGCCCCCGAGTTGCCTGGAGCCCCTCATTCTCCATAAACACACTTCCCCTCCTTATTGGTATTCAGTCAATACCTTCCTTTCTAACCCTTCCCTGCTTGGCCTCCGAGATCTGCCGACAGAAGGGCCTTTGTTGAAGGACCAGAGGGGTACAAACACCAGGGCCCCGAAGACAACTGCGTGGACTTCAAAGGGGGAAATGAGTCATTGCTCAGCAGGCGATGGCTGGGTGGGGGCAGCCCAGGGGAGCACGGGCTCCTCCGCACCTCTGGCTTCACCCAGGGATAAACCTTCTGTGTCTCTTTAGGAATCAGACATCATTTCCAAAGCGACTCATTGATTTTTATTGTTCCAAATGTGACTCTGAAATGTGGGCCAGAATCTGCGGTCTGGTAAATATTTTGTTACACAGCTCGCTGGAGCCACTTTGCTGGAGGGGATGGCTTCCAACACCGAGGCTCAGGCTCGGGGACTTCAGGCTCCCACCAGCTGCCAGTTGCGTGTGCCTGTGAGCAGATTAACCATCTGAAACACCGCTTGGATCGGCCTCTCCCCTGCTCCCAAGTCTTCCGTGCCTCCCCTGTGGGAGGCTCTGCATCTAAAAGCACCCCGAGGTTATCAAGCCCTGGCTCCCCACAACAGCTCCAGCACGCAGTCCTGCCTGATGCCGATTCAGCCCCTCCCAGAACTCCTCCAGGAATGAGGTGACAAGCACAGCAGCCCACCCCTCAGCAGCCAGCTCGTGTCTAGGAAGCCTGCCTCGTGCAGAACAACATCCGCTTCCACCCCCTGGACCTAGCTTCTGGAACGAATCTGCTTCCTTGTCCTCATGACAGCCCTTCACACAGATTTGAAAATTACTCTCTCAGGGTTCGTCTACATTTTCTTTCCATTGCACCAAACATCCCCAGGCCCCTTGACTCTATCCCATATGAAATGGTTTCCAGATGGCTCCCAGCATTAGCTACCCTCCTCCAAGCATGTTCAGAGACCTCCCCACAAGCACACGCGATAAAACTGATCCTGGTTCTGAACACTGTTCTCTGGATGTGCTTGAATCAGCACAGACTGGAACAGGACTGTCCCCTTTCCTGGAGAGGACACCTTGCCTCTATTCAAACTGAGACTACATTCACTCTCTTAGCCACCTTGGTGCACTGTATTGTATTATATTGCATTGTATTGCATTGCATTGCATTGTATTGTATCGTATTGTATTGTATTGTACAGGGTCTCACTAGTCATGCAGGTTGAAATGCAGTGCCATGCTCATGGTTCACGGCATCCTCAAACTCCTGGGCTCAAGCAATCCTCCTGCTTCAGCCCCTGCACCTGCCAGTAGTTGGGACTACAGGTGTGTACCACTACACCAGCTAATTTTTTTGTTTTTGTAGAGTAAGGGTCTCCCTGGTCTCTGGTCCTTGGCTGGTCTCTAACTCCTGGACTGAAGCAATCCTCCCACCTGGGCTTCCCGAAGTGCTGGGATTACAGACATGAGACACCATGCTTGGCCTCTTAGCGTCCTCTTGACTCATCCTCAGCTTGAAGTCATAGGCCCTTTTAACAATAAACACTGCCAAACTAGTTCTCTTTTTAAAATAGAACAAAGTTGGAAGACTCGTACTCCTTGATTTCAAAACTTACTACAAAGCTACAGTAATCAAAACAATATGGTACTGGCATAAAGACAAACAAATAGACCAATGGACTAGAATAGACAGCCCCAAAATAAACCCTTGCATGTATATGTGGACAAGGCTGCCAAGGTCGCCTAATGAGGAAAAGATAGTCTCTTCAATAAATAAATGGTTCTGGGAAAATGGAATATCTCTATGCGAAAGAATGAAGTTGGACGTAATCTTTTTTTGTATACCATACACAAAATTCAATTCAAAATGGATCAAAGACCTAAAACTATAAAACGCCTAGAAGAAAACATTGGGGGAAAGCTTCATGACATTGGACTTGGCAGTGCTTTCTTGGGTATGACACCAAAAGCATAGGCAACAAAAGCAAAAATAGACAAATGAGACTCCATCATGCTTAAAACCATGTGTGTAAAAGGACGTTCAAAAGAATGGAAAGGAAACCTGTGCAATGAGTTAAAATATTTGCAAATCATGTATCTGATAAGGGGTTACCATCTAGAATATATAAAGAAGTGCTGCAACTTAACAACAAAAAATCAAACAACCCAATTAAAAAGCAGGCAAAAGACTTGAATAGAAATTTCTCCAAAGAAATTTCTCCAAATGACCAGCATAACTAATCATGTTGTGCTCAACATAGCTAAGATGTTCACACTAATCATCAGAGAAATGCAAATCAAAACGATGAGGATATAGCACCTTATTAGGATGTCTACTATTTAAAAAATAAGAGAAAATAACAAGTGTTGGCAAGGATGTGGAGAAATTGGAACCCTTATGCACTGATGGTGGGAATGTGAAATGGTGCAGCTGCTATGGAAAGCAGTATGATACTTCCTCAAAAAATTAAAATTAGAACTACCATATGATCCAGTCATTTCACTCTGGGTATATATCCAAAAGAATCAAAAGCAGGGTCTCAAAGAGGTACTTGTATTCCCATGTTCATAACAGCCCTGTTCACAACATCCAAGAGGTAACGGTAACCCAGTTGTCCATCACAGATGAACGGATCACCAAAATGTGGGATATGCATATAATGGTATATGATCCAGACTTAAAATATAAAGAAGTCCTGACGTGTGCTACAGCACGGATGAACCTGGAGGACATGATGTTAAGTGAAATAAGCCAGGCACAAAAAGACGAATGTCATATGATTCCATTCATAGGAGGTATCTAAAGTAGTCAAATTCATAGACATCGAAAATAGAATGGTACCTACCTGAGGTTGTGGGGAGAGGGGAATGGAGGAACTCTAGAAGAGGAATAGAGTTTCGCTTTTGCAAAATGACAGTTCTGGAGATCTGTTTAACAGGAATGTGAACATACTTAACATTACTGAACTGCACACTTAAAAAGAGTCAAGACAGTAAGTTTTATGTGTTTTTATCACAAATTTTAGAAAAGCCACTACTGACGAGAGGTAGGACAGCTTAGAACTGGGAAAAAAGGAGGGATGGGGTTTGGGTTTCAGTGGAGCAGAATCGAGCTGCAGATACATCAATGAATGCTGAAGTGCCTTTGTGAATATGAACATTAATCCTTCATTTACACACAACAACCTCTGCTGCCTCTACAGACTTCTAATGCCAAGATAACCTGAAGTCCCAAAGTAATAAAACTATGTGCATGTCCTAGGAAGGACTTTTGATGCTTAGAGGCTCAACGTTAAAGTTAAGATTAAACAGACTGGGGTGGTGGCTCACGTCTCTAATTCCAGCACTTTGGGAGGCCAAGGCAGGCAGATAACCTGAGGTCAGGAGTTCAAGATCAGCCTGGCCAACATAGTGAAACTCTGTCTGTACTAAAAATTAAAAAATTAGCTGGGTATGGTGGCGGGCGCCTGTCGTCCCAGCTACTCAGGTGGGTGAGGCAGGAGAATTGTTTGAACCCAGGAGGTGGAGGTTGCAGTGAGCTGAGATCACACCATTGCACTCCAGCATGGGCAACAGAGCAAGACTCCGTCTCAAACAAACAAACAAACAAAAAAGTTAGATTAAGTGGAGATATATTCCAGTTAAGAATTAATGTAAAAGGTAAGAAAGGTAAGGCACTGTCTCCAGGTGTTTATTTCTTCAAATCTTGCTCTGTTATAGATCAAGAATTTAAGGGTAGTAAGTTCTAATTCATGTTAATATTCACACAAAGTTAATCTAATAAAGAACTGTACATTTAAAGCCAATTCTTAGGGAATGCATTCAGAGAAAGAGGCTATAGCCATTTTTCTTCCAGTGTATGAAGTCACTACTCCATTTTCAGTCTATAAACCAAAGAAAGTAGAGTCTTCAGGAGTAAAGCTCTCAGGCAGCAGGCTAAGCTGCCTGCCAAATCCTGAGTGCGCTAGGAAAAGATGCAAGGGAGAGATAAGAAGCCCTGTCCCCTGCAGAGAAGACAGGCATTGGAACTGAGGGCAGGCACCGCTGAGTCAGAGACAAGCAGGGAGGCAACCCGCAGGCTCCGGGGCCCAGCCTGCAATCTCCTGCCAAGGCCAAGTCCAGGATGAACTGGGAGCCAGCAACCCCCTAACCAAAGCCAACTCAGGAGAACTTCTAGGACAGTAAATTGTCCTCTGCATCCAAGCAATGGGGCAGGATGGGACATGTCCACCCACCACTCAATCACTTGCAGTGGTTTGGGTGATGATCATAATCATAATACCTGCACTACATGCTCCAAACAATTACCCCTAATCTTCATAACGCCCCCCAACACTTTACAGATGAGGAGATAGACACAGAGAGGTTAGGTAACTTGTCCAGAGCCCCACAGATAATCAGTACCCAGGACCTTTGAAAGAAAAGAGAGGACTCAATGCCAAGGAGCCTAACTACCAACTGGAAGAGCCAGCGAGCTGCCTCCGGGATGCTCCTGGGCTGGGGTGGTGTGTGGGGGCATGCCTCTGTGGCCCAGGCAGGGAGGGGATCAGGGTGCCTTTCATCACTGAGGGTTATTGCTCTCCTTCAAAGGGAAGAGACAATGTGGCCGACAAGAATGCTGTCCCCAAAGATGTCCATGTCCTGATCCCTAGAACCTGTGAATGTGTTACCTCACATGGTAAAAACAAATTTGCAGATGTGATTAGGTTAAGAATCTTAAGGAGATGAGCTTGGATAATCCAGGTGAACCCAGTGTAAGCCCAAGGGTCCCTACAAGGAAAGACAGAGGCAGGAAGGTCAGAGTCAGAGAAAATTAGTGGCAGCAGCAATAGGAAGCTAACCCAGACAGCAAGAGCATGCTCTATCCCCTCTGAATTCCTGTAATGAAGCCTTACCCATCAATGTATGGTATTTGGAGATGGGAACCATTGTTAGGTTTACATGCAGTCATGAGGGTGGGGCCCTCATGGTGAGATTAGCATCCTTCTAAGAAGAGACACCAGAGAGTTTGCTCCATCTCTGTCCACTGTGTGAGGATACAGTAAGAAGGCAGCTGTCAGCAAGCCAGGAAGAGAACCCTCACCAGAACCCAACCATGCTGCCACTCCGATTTCAGACATCCAGACTCCAAATCCATGAGAAATAAATTTGTGTTGTTTACATCACCCAGTCTATGGTAGTTTTTTAATGGTAGCCCAGCCTGCAGCTATGACCACACTTCAGGCCCAGGATCCTGGCCAGATGAGGAAAATCCAACGAGTCAGTATTCTTGAAGGCAAAACTGGTTCCAAGTCTATTAAACTGTGACAAGTCTATTAAACTGTGACATAGAGAAATGGGGTCCACGTCCATTAGCAGCCTGGGCAATTCAGTGGACAAGTTGCCTCTTTAAGATGTGAAAAAATATACCACGTACCAAACTCTAAGAGTCGTATTAAGAGCATTTTGCAAAGAATCAAGTGGTTTAAAGATGTACAGTATTGGCCAAGTACAGTGGCTCATGCATATAATCCCAGCACTTTGGGAGGCCGACTTGGGGGTGGATCACTTGAGGTCAGGAGTTCGAGACCAGCCTAACCAACATGGCAAAACCTCGTATCTACTAAAAATACAAAACTTAGCTGGGTATGGTGGCAGGCGCCTATAATCTCAGCTACTTGGGAGGCTGAGGCAGGAAAATCGCTTGAACCCGAGAGACAGAGTTTGCAGTAAGCAGAGATTGCACCACTGCACTCTAGCCTGGGTAACAGAGAGATTCCATCTAAAAAAAAAATGTACAGTATTTTTTTTTTTGAGGCAGAGTCTCAATCTGTCACCCAGGCTGGAGTGCAATGCCATGGTCTGAGCTCACTGCAACCTCCGCCTCCCAGGTTCAAGCGATTCTCCCGCCTCAGCCTCCCAAGTAGCTGCGGCTACAGGCACATGCCGCCACGCCCAGCTAATTTTTGTATTTTTAGTAGAGATAGGGTTTTGCCATGTTGGCCAGGCTGGTCTCGAACTCCTGACCTCAGGTGATTGGCCTCCCCCACACCTCAGCCTCCCAAAGTCCTGGGATTACAGGCATAAGCTACCGCGCCCGACCTATTTGTATGCTGACCATTTTTCCTAAATGGCAAGCACTTCCTTTCAGATGAGCATCCACCTCAACAGGCTCTGGTCAGGCCCAATTCTAATGTGAGAAGCCTGACCCCTCTGTGCCGGGCTGTAGTCCTCTCTTGTATGCAGGATCCATGTGAGGGTCCACTTGTGACAAGCCACTCGTCAGCTCCGACAAACGGCCAGATAAAGGTCAGCATGTGACTGGATCCAAGAGGAGTGAGGGGGAAAGAGCCAAAGATTAAGGCTTGGGTATGGGGTTATCAGCTCCTTACCTTCCTTCCCTTTATCCCCTTCCCCCTACTCCAAAGCTCCTGCAAGAGAAGGAGACACGCAGAGCTCCTCTGGGACAAAGATCATGCTTCTCCGAGATGCTCCATGTAAACACCAGGGCCAAAGCCAGACGGACTGTGGCAGTGAGGAGCCCAGCGGCTCCTTCCCTGCAGTATGGGACGGAGGAGGAAGGGCAGGAACAGGCCCAAACGCACAAGACAGCAATTCCCGGCCATGTCACCAAAAAGATGCCTTGTGACACTTTTTCCACCCCACCCCAAACACAACATTTGAAAGATCTGAGCTATTATATTAATAATGAATCTTCCCGTATTTTGATGACTCCAGAGCTGATTAATCCACTGTGAAGCAGGGTTGCTCGTTAGCATCAGAGCCAGTGCTGCACCACCAAACTGACCCCAAATCAAAGTCTGCATTGGAGTGATCACATTTTGCCTTAGGGCACACACTGCAAAAAGCTTAAGGAACCCTATCGTTACTTCGTTGAGCTCCTCAAGATCTACTGATGCCTGGGTGGAAATTCCAAATACAAAATAGAACCACCTGGGTCATGGCTTACGTGAAGGGTCTAACTAGGAGGTGGCAAGTCCTGGGCCATCCTAACCAAAAATTGAGTTGGTCGAGCCCTACCACGTACAAGTCACCACAGCATCCCTGGGTCCAGCCTGGCACCAACTCATGCCCGCCTCCACCCACTGAAAGGTCCATGCTTCCTCTTGGATTCCTCCTCCCTTCACTCCCTGCTCAAGCTCTCCCTGACTCCCAGGAAGCAGGGGCCTTCTTCAGGGCTCTGTGACTATCCCCACAGACAGGTACCTCAGCCCCCCTCCACTCAACACTCCCCAGTAGATTTTATTTATCTTGCAAGCCAGCATTAAACCCTAAATAACTGGCTTCATGTTTCTGGGCCACAAGTCAAGGCCAACCACAGGCCAAACAAAACAGAAGTCATCTGGGAAGTTCTGAGTCTACAAAATCCATGAAGCTGGAGCCCAGCACAGACCCATAGAGCCCCAAGGCCCGAAATCAGACAGCAAGGAACAGGCAGCGCTGGTCACTCACCTTCCTCAGCCTTCGGGACAGTGTTTGCCGCCAGAAAGAAACCACACTTGCCAGCCAGTTAACCCCATCTATGCTGGAGAAACAAAAATGACTCCTGCCTGAGCCCCTGTCCAGTCTGGGGAAGGCAGGGCAAAGAGCTATGAGGAACACTGTGGGGGGCTCTGACAGAGGCTCCAACTGCTACGATGGCACTGAGAGGTGGAGGCAACCTACCGTCCATCAGCAGCTGAATGGATTAACAAAACGTGGTCTATCCAAACAGTGGAATAGTATCCAGCCATGAAAAAGAACGAAATCTCAATATGCACCACAAATGAGTGGACCTAAAAAATGCTACATTATGTGAAATACGCCAGTCACAGAATCCTGTATGACTCCATGTCTGTGAGGTATTGAGATCAGGCAAAGTCACAGAGTCAGAAGAGAAGTAGCCAGGAGCTGCAGGTGGGCGAATGAGGAGCTGTCGCTTAATGGGTACAGAGTTTATGCTGGGGATGATGAAACATTTTGGGTATAGTGATGACGGTTACACGACACTGTGAATGTACTTAATGCCACTAAATTGTGGACTTATAGTTGAAATGATAAATATTATGTATATTTTATCATGATTTTTTAAAGTGCTATAAAGAAAAAAAGAACAGGGCACTGGGGAGGCAACAACCAATTCTTTGTGGGGAGGAAAGAACTAAGGAGCTATGATGGGTAGGTGGCATTTCAGACACCCAGGGGAGACGCAGGTGAGGCACAGGTGGGCCAATCTCTCCCTTGTTCATAGCTCAGGTTCAGAGACCCAGGAGGAGGGGAAGGAGCCTTTGTTGGGGGTGGCTAAGGCTCACTCTCCACTAAATCACTCTGCTTTCCAGAATACTCCATGGATCCCTCTTCCTATCACCCATCCAAACTCCTCACTCCAGAACATTCTAGGTCTAGAGCCCATCTACACTTCCTTCCAGGCTGAGCCCACACAACACTCTAGAACTGTGGGGCCCCTGCTCACAGGGAACTGCATCCCCACCCCTGTGTCTACACAGCCGCTCCTTCCACTGGAGTCCAGTTCTTCCTCTTCACCCTCCTGTGTCTCCCATGCCCTTTAATACCTTGAAACCCACCTTCCCGGAAGACTCATGAGCAGTCTCTTTCTTCTTCCTGCTTCTCTATTTTCTCACACGTCCTACAATGAAAAGGCCGTATGGCGTGGTGAAGAAGAGCACACCCTCTGGAGACACTCCCTGTACTCTAAGCCTGGATCTGCCGACAACTAGCTATGCAACCAGTTTACTTAATCTGTGCCTCAATTCTCCTGCCCATGAAAATGGGAAGATAACAGCACCCACTGCATAGGACCATGACAATTAAAATGAGAAAATGCACATAAAATTTTTGACATATGAGTGCTTAACAAATAGTAACTATCATTATAATAACATATTGCTTTGGTATTAAACTTTTTTTGAGACAGGGTCTCGCTCTGTCACCCAGAATGGAGTACAGTGGCACAATCATAACTCATTATAACCTCAAACTCCTGGGCTCAAGTGATCCTCACACCTCAGCCTCCTGAGTAGCTGGGACTACAGATGCACATCACACCTAGCTATTTTTTCTTATTTTTTTGTAGAAACAGGGTCTTGGCTATGTTGCCCAGGCTGGCCTCAAACTCCTGGCCTCAAGCAATTCTCCCATCTCAGCCTTCCCAAAGTGTTGGGATTACAAGTGTGAGCCATCATGCCTGGCCTAAACTTTATTTTTTTTAAATTTTGCATGTTAGCAGTTTGGCGGTCCCACAGATCTGTCTCTTGCTTCAAACAGTGTTTGGAGGAACAGATCCCAAGGACTCTTTCTTCCAGCCTCTGACCACCCTCCAATTTCCTCTCCACTTGCAACCTCCGGGACCATCTTCTCACCATCCCCTGCTTCTGGGGAACTGCTAACACCATTTTTGTGGTTAGCTCCTTTTTGCTGACCAGCCATGAGCTCCCAGATTCGTCAGAATTATTCCACTGACATGGAGGCAGCCGTCGACTGCCTAGTCCGTGTGTACCTGCAGGCCTCCTACACCCACCTCTCTCTGGGCTACTATTTTGACCGAGATGATGTGGCTCTGGAAGGCGTGAGCCACTTCTTCCACGAATTGGCCGAGAAGAAGCTCGAGGGCTACAAGTGTCTCCTGAAGATGCAAAATCAGCGTGGCGGCCGCGCTCTCTTCCAGGATATCAAGAAGCCGACTCAAGATGAGTGGGGTAGAACCCTGGACACCATGGAAGCCGCATGGCCGTGGAAAAACATCTGAACCAGGCCCTTTTGGATCTTCATGCCCTGGGTTCTGCCCGCACAGACCCCCATCTCTGTGACTTCCTGGAAAGTCACTTCCTAGATGAAGAAGTGAAAATCATCAAGATGGGTGACCACCTGACCAACCTCTGCAGGCTGGGCTGGGCCAGTACCTCTTCGAAAGGCTCACTCTCAAGCATGACTAAGAGCCTACTGAACCCAGCAACTTCTGAAGGGCCCTTGCAAAATAACAAGGCTTCTCCCTAAGCCTCTCCCTCCAGCCACTAGGCAGCTTTCTAACTACCCTAACAAGCCTTGGACCAAATAGAAATAAAGCTATTTGAAGCAAAAAAAAAAAAAAAAAAAAAAATTGCATGTTAGCTCAATCATCTTTAAATGCCTTATTTAACCTGGAAAACTAAATCCCTTATCTCCTATCTTTCTTTGCTTTTCTCTTTTTTAAATGTTCACTCTCTAGCAAAATTATTTTTGTATTTTAAAATTGTATTTCAAATTTTTATTTTTAATATGTTTTAATTGAAAAATATTTGTATAATTTTTGAAATGATTTTTCTAAAATCCTCACCTCCCTAAGAGTTATTCATAAGAGCCTGTTCCTGCATGCATGCCTCTCTATTCAGAATCTGCTTAATGCTTACAAATTCTGTTTGTCTCATACTGATTTTTGTAACGCTGTAGGAGAGGCCCAGTGGCTTTTTATGCCTTTGAGCCCCTGTAAATGCAGGGCGCCCCGCGTTTGCCAGGCATTCTCTGCGGATGACCCACTGACCTCTCGCCACCCCCCACGGCCCTCCTTCAGGCCCTGGGCTCCCTTGGCTGTCCAAATTTGTAAAAGCCTGTGTGGTTCTTAGCCAGCAGGGGCAGAGCCGGATTCAAAGCCCACACCCGGGCACCAGGGCTGTGTCTAGGACACTTCATCCATGCTGGGCGCATCAGCCCGCGCTGGCGTGCGGGATGTCAATCTCAGGCCAGCTGCCCTCTTCCCGGAGACTCCCGTGCCGGCCCAGTGGGACGCTCGCCTCTTTCACTTGAGCCTTGACAGCAGGCGCAGATTTAATGATTGGAAAGCACTTCGAAAATCCAGAGTGCTCCATAATTGCCAACTCATAATCCTCAAATTGTTCCCTGCGTGGCTGCAGGAGGTAAAGCATCTGTGCTCGGAGTCTTTGCTTACTTAGCATGGCTCTCACATCGAACCAGGCAGGGCAGAAGCAAAGAGGAGCTCTACCCGACAAGAAGCCTCTCCTAAGACTCACCACGCCTGCTGGGGAGCAAGGCTTCTCAAGTATGAGCCAGATAAAGGGGGGCTGGATGATGATGCAGATTCTTGGGCCCTTCCACACTGACTGATTCAGAATCTCTGACGAGTGTGACCCTAGGAATCTGAATTTTAATAAACTCCCCACTGAGACAATTCTTAATCATACTTTAGTTCAAGGACTGACAGTTTGAAGGTAAGTTTGTGGGTTTGGGATCAGGTGGGCCTGGGTTCAAATGTTGGCTGTGATTCTTATTGTCTGAGACTTCCGAAAGTTACTTAATACTAGGCCCGTGAGATGCCGAAAGATATTCCCTGAAAAAAATAAATTTTTTGAGATTCACAGTCAGATATGTTTGGGAGACCCAACATTCCACATCTTCCCGGGAGCTTTACAGCACACATGAGTGTGTTAAACAGGCTGAACAGTCCTTGATGCAGGACTCTGCTTAGCCCAGCTCTTCCTCAAAGCGTCTAACCAAGGAAGCTCCCTTTTACCATTCATGCCAGGAACACCTTACTATCTCGAAGGACAAAGCTAGTGAAAATCTTTTCTGGGAAAAGGGAAGTCTAAGGAGTGATGGACCGTGTTGTAAGGAGTCCCCAGGGAGCTCCTGCAGGAAATAGGCTCTGGCTGGGGACGGGTGGCTGGGAGCCCCGATCCTCATGTGCTGGTGTCTCCGGCACAGCTGGCTCCACTGCCTGGCATGGACGCATCACAATAGCGAGGTCACCTTCCTGCTTCGGGTAATTTCCCTCAGAGGCAAGACAGATCCATTTTTAACAGCTCTTCATTTCAGCAGAGAATGCCGTCCTGCCTCTGATGGGGGCTGGGGACCGAGACGGGAAGGGAAGCTTTGTTCTTCTGACCAGTGCTGACAGTTTAATTAAACCCAGCTTGAGACAGGGTCGATAGGGTCAGGCATTCTTCAACAGGACTCCTGTGAATCTCACATCCACGCCTCTTCACCCACCAGGTCCCTGTTAATGAGTTATGGTGGTCCTTACGGCAGGGATATAAATAAGGGGAAATAAATGCCCTGGGCTGCCCTTAATCACCCACCCCCACCCCTTCCAGGCCCAGCAGAGACACAAAAGGTCAATCTTGTTGGGACACATATTGGTTTCAAGGCTAAAAGGAACCCCAGAGGAACTGGGCTTCCAGAAGCAGCTTCTGGATGAGGAGGGGATCAGCCAGAGCAGGGCAGCAGGGCAGCACGGCAGTGGAGATCCTCCCCAGATCACAAGCCAAGGTGGCGGCATGCATGGTGGGCAGACACCCTGCTCCCCATCCAAACCTGGTAAAGACTGAGTTTTGGTGCTGTAAGAAGCAATCAGGTTTCCAGCATATCCCTCTAGTCCTCAGCTTAACACCTGTGTGTGTCCACGAAAGCAACATCACCACATCCTCTGAGGGTTCACTGTCAGGTGATGGAGCTGACCCCTAAACCCAGGTAACCTGCTACCAGGGTATACCTGCTCCCCACAGGAAATATAGGTCCAGCCAGTACAGCACCTGCCCCCACCTGCTCCAACCTGCTGGTAGGTCAGAGGGTGGCCAGCTGCTCTCAAAGAGCACCGATGATAGACCTGTCACCTCCCGAGAGGCCACCACCTCCCTATCCATCTTACACAGACATCACTCCAAGGGTTCATAGTACCCAACACAGAGCCTGGCCCACAGGAGACCCTCAGGAACCATTGGATCAGTGGGTGGGTGAGTAGCAGATGGAAAGTGAGGAGGAGTAAATAAAGGGGTGGAGGAAGGTGGGGAGGAATTGGCGTATAGAAAGGTGTCTGGGTTTATAGGTAGGTTGGTAGATGCATAAGGCGGGGGGGAGGGTTTATGGGTGGGGATGGAAGAGTGGATGAATAGGCAGGTGGTGGGTGGGTGGTCAGTGCTGGATGGGAGAATAAATGGGAGGGGATGCGGGATGGAGGGATGGGTCAGGAGTAGGGAGAGAGATGGGTGGTTTGACTGGTGGGTTGGTAGATGGTGGGAGGGTAGATGGTAGGTGAAGAGCAGTGGTTGATAACTAGGTGGATGGACAGATGGGTGGATGGGTGGAGGTGGTGCATGGGCGAGGCAGGTAAGGGGTGCTATGTAAGGATGAGCTTTACTGTCAGACAGATGGGTTCACATTTGGCTTAGCCCCTTGGGTGTCACACACCCCCTGAGCTTGCATTTCTTCATCTGTAAAATGTGGGACATGCTGACCTCATAGAGATGTTCTGATGAAGAAATCAGGTATATTTGTAAGTTGCTCAGCATGAGCCTGGCACACAATAACCTTCCATTCTTTCTGTCACTATGATGACTGCAGTCCCTGAGACCTTTCATGAGGCCCTGAGGTGACAGGAGAGTGTGGCAGTGAAGGATTTCATGGGACAGGCTCATTTCTGCAGTGGGGAGGGGGAAGGGGTCGTGCTCTTTTCTGAAGAGGTGTGAGTGCTGCTGTGCAGAACCCCAGGCCCACCCGCAATGGGGGCATCCCTGAGGAAGTACAGAATGCATCTGGCATTTCAGGGCACCAAGAAATGCCTCCAGGGAAGCATCACCTACTTGCTCCACATTCCCCCTCCCCAGCCTGCTTGGGAAAGTGCCCAAGAGGACAGAAGGCAGATCTCCCACATCCTCAGCCCAGGCGCTGACTGTGCCAGGGCCAAGGCCCTCCTGCCTGCATATGCCAGCCTCCCTCCACAGCCTCCTCAGAGTGTCTCTGCAGGGGCACCTAAGCCCCTTGAGAAAAAAAAAAAAAAAAAAGCCCTGTTGGGGGAAGGCTCCTGCAACGTGAGGGGATGGTTGTGAGCTAAGAGTGGTAAGGCTGAGCTGCCACAAGGGATGGGGGAAGCCGGCATCAACATGGGACACAGATCCAGGAGCAGGTCACCCCGGGGCTGCACCACCCTCCAAAGCAGCCCCAATGTGGACTCACTTGACATTATTTCCTGGGTACCTCCGGCGTGCCACAGTGTTCACGTCTGACACAGGAGAGTGTCACAGCTCTCTTTAATCCTCATGTCAGCCCCTTGAGGCAGCCTGCCCTTATCTGTGTCTCATAGAAGAACAAACAGGCTGGGTAAAGGAAGCGCTGCAGCATCATATCACAGCTCTTCCCTTCACCTCAGACCACAGGGGCTTTTCAGTTCTTATTTAAAAGCCGGAAGGTTTCCCACCATAAGCATAAAACACATGCTTCTTAGAGAACATCTGGGAAACAGAAGAGGAAAAAGCCACCCACAGACAATCCCTGCTGGCATTTTCCAGGCATTTTTTCTTGCATTATTTAGAGTGATTTATTGAGTGGTCATATTGTCAATGCCATTTGGAATCCTGGATTTTGATATCAAACGCATATATCTGCATTACTTGACATCTTTCATAAAGGCCATTTTTGATGACTATAAATATTCCATCACGTATATGCATCATCATTTACTTCTTCATGCCCCCAGCGTTGGACCTGTATGCTATTTCCATGTTCTTTTCATTATTCTATATTTCAATATTCTAAATAATATGGCAATGAACATGTCTGTGCTCATGTTGTATTATTTCCTTAGGGCAGATCCCCAAATATGAAATTCCTAGGTCAAGGTTTAAGACCATTTTTAGGCTCTTGAGAGTCCCTGGAAGGCTTGGTGTCTAATTCCAGCCCTATCATCAAGCTGCTCTGTGGTCCAAAGCAAATCACTTGTCTGAGCCATAGATCCTGCCTAGGAAAGAAATGGACAGACTAACCCCACACACCAGGGGAAATATTAACGCAGAACAACCCCTAGCAGGATTTTAACTTCTGGAGGCCACACAGACAAAATCAACTGAAATGTGGGCTGTGCCACCACCTACAGACTTGGGTGACCATGCCTTACCCTGCACATTTGGTCTCTCTCAAACCCGTTTTCATGCTGATTTAGCAGAACAGACTGTGCATGAAAGTCCATAATTTGCTCCAGATGGGAAGGATTAGTAACAGATCCCTCCAAAGCAAAGGGGAGGTCAACAGGTGAGAAACCAGGAATGCCGGGCACTGCCTTTTAAGGGAATAGGTCCCACCTCCAGCTCTCGAGACAGGGCAGGCACCATAGTGTCACTACACCAGCGGATCCCACAACCCCTCCACAGCTCACTGGCCTGGGGTGACCTCTTGACCTAAGACGGGCCAATCAGATTCTTTCTCCCAGAAATCTGGAGTTGGGTTCTGAGACACTGTGTGGATCTGAGCTCCGAGGTCGCAGAAAGGAGGTGAGTTGGCAGCATGGCTGACCTGAGTCATGATGGAACCAAGATGCTGCTAATGAGCCCAGCAGACTGGTTTGCAGAGAAGAGCAGGGCAATAAGGTGGACATTTAGAAAGAACTAGAAACGGCCCTCACATCTCAGTGCGGGTCCCTGGGAGGACCAGCTGGACCTCACCTCCTGCTTTGGGAGCCTCTGAGCCTGCCAGCTGTGCCCCTGTAAAACCCCACCTCCACCTTTACTGTCACCAGGTGGCAGGGTATTCTGTTTCTGGGACTAAGCGTGCTGGGAACTCCTTGGCCAGACCAACTAGGGGAGTTAACAGAGATACCTTAGAACTCCAGGTGCTCAGGTCAATAGAATGGGGCGGGGCGGGGGGGCATGCGTGGAAAGTATAATATTAGAAGAATATTAACAAGCAGATTTTTCAACACTTGCTCCTGGCTGGGCACGGTGGCTCACACCTATAATCCCAGCACTTTGGGAGGCCAAGGTGGGCAGATCACCTGAGGTCAGGAGTTCAAGACCAGCCTGATCAACATGGAGAAACCCCATCTCTACTAAAAATACAAAATTAGCCGGGCATGGTGGCACATGCCTGAAATCCCAGCTACTCAGGAGACTGAGGCAGGAGAATCGCTTGAACCTGGAAGGCAGAGGTTGTGGTGAGCCGAGATCACGCCATTGCACTCCAGCCTGGACAACAAGAGCAAAACTCCGTCTCAAAACAAAACAAAACAAAACACTTGCTCCTATATCCTTCCCTATAACCATCTCCAAGGTGAAAAACCTGGTGAGCCCAGATACCAGGATGAACAACCAGATGAATAAAGTTTGTTGAATCATTTCCCCAAGACAGTGCCCATTTTGAGATGGCCTGACCTGGAGGCCACCAAATGCCTTGGCTTCAATGCAAACGAAGCAGGGCACACTGCGTGGGAGTCCTGCCAGAGCCCTGTAGGAGTCCTCTTGGTTTGCATGCCTTGCTTACGGATGAGGTTAAGATATGTCAAGGGAAGAACTAAAGAAGAGTCTCCCTTCACCCAAATCCTGCTATGCTCCAGGATGCCAAGAGTTAAGAACCTGATTCCTAGAAAGAAAAGGCAGTAAGTGTTAGGGAGAAGTTCTGGCTCTAGAACCTAGAAACATCCCCCAAAGGGCCACCAAGACTTCCGCTCCCCTTCTGGAAGTCCCTCTGTTGGCTGTCAACCGCCCCTTCCCCAAAGCAGCTGGCCTGGGACCACTGCAGTGAGGATATCCAATGTGTCTGGAGGCCTCTGCCTCCCAGCCCCATAGAGTGTCAACAGCAGGTGTCCCACAGACTGCCGTCTTCTGCAGTGGCTTTCTGCTCATTGAATGAATCTCCTTGTGCCAGCCTTTGGTTATAGAATCTGTTTATTTAATACACATTAAAATATAGATGTCCTTTCCTCTAGGACGCCTATAAAATATGAAACCATGAAGAGGGCAGGGCTGGGAGTCAGAGGGCTTCATCCTGACTCTCGGGAAGTCACTTCCTCTTTCCAACCTGCCTCGCTGGCAGTAACACCGGGAGATATTGCTTGCCTCACGGCCACACGTGTCAGACAAGACATCAAGCACAGGAGCACCAACTTCACCAAGGAGCTATTTGCTCACCCTGAGTTATCAGGGGCACGATGGATGAACGTCTGCTGCGGGCCGGCTGCAGGCTTAGTTGTGCTCCATGCACGGTCCCAGTTGAGACTCCCGCTAGCCCTACCATGTATGGGTAAGAGAAACAGGCTGTGAACAATGAAACCACCTAGCGTTATGCCTTGAAGAGCCCAGAACCACCTGACCCTCAACTTTCTGCTTCCCAGGCTACCTTTCATTCCAGGGGGGATCCAAGTTTCCCAGACACAGGCCAAGAAGGCAGCCAATTTGTCACTTTCCTCACAAAGGAACACAGGGGTGTGCAAGGCACCAATGTCCCTAGAGAAGGGTGGACTGAGTAAAGGAGGGAGGGAGTCCCCTGCAGAGCTATCCTTTACCCCCAAGGGCTGGTGGAAGGTTATGACAAAAGAAGTCAGCTCCCCCCCTAAAAACGAATACAGCTGGAGATGATCTCAAGTAAAGGGCTGGAAGTTGGTGGATTCAGATTCACATGATGGGTCTCAGAGATTTTAAAATCAATGAGGGAGAGCGAAAGTGGGCACCCAGGGCTTGATGGCAACTGTGCAGTATACATACACCTTGATCCCTGCAAGGTGGAGGGCAGCAGATCAATATGGGAAGGAGAAGGGACCCAAGTAGGCAGATCACACCAGGAGAGTGACAGCAAAAGCCTGAAAGGTTAAGAGGACTCAGGAGAGGAAAAGAATTGCAGAATTGAGACCAAGAGAAAAGACGTTCAAGACAAATTTTTACAGAAAGGTAGAGCTGTGATAACACTTGCAAGTCAGCAGAGAGAAAACAGGAGCTGCTGGGGCCAAAACAGGGCAAGGCCAGCTGCTTGCATGTGGCCAGCAACAGCACGGACCACACAGACCAGTGCATGGCCCTCAGGCTCAACAGACATCACTATGAGTTCACCTGCTGGAAAGAATCTTCGGCCTTTCACAGTCAAATAGGGAAAAATTAAGCACCCACTGTGTATGTCTGGCACAGAATGGACTGGCCAACCTACCAGTTACAGGAAAACTGGAGGAGAAGGCCCAACGCAAGCCCAAGGGAGGTGGCAAAGACCAGCAAAAGAGAGCATCACTCAGGGTGGCTGTGGAGTGGTCTCCAGGCCAGGAGGAGGAAGCAATAGGAAGTGATCAGAGAGACCATTTGAACAGACTGAAAATTAGAGTTCCATTGTAAAGACAAAAGCTTGGCCAGGCACAGTGGCTCACACCTGTAATCCCAGCAATATGGAAGGCTGAGGCTGGTGGCTCACTTGAGCCCAGGAGTTTGAGACCAGCCTGCACAACACAGCAAAATCCCATTTCTGCAAAAAGCTTAAAAAATTCGCCAGGCATGGCAGTGCACACCTGTAGTCCCAGCTACTCTGGAGGCTGAGGTGAGAGGATCGCTTGAACCCAGAAGGTTGAGGCTGCAGTGAGCCAAGATCATGCCACTGTACCCAGCCTGGGTGACAGAGCAACATCTCATCTCAAAAATAAATAAATAAATAAAAATTTGAAGGTAAGATCAACAACAAATTCTGGAGATCACTGGGCTTAGGGAGAAGTCTAGAAATCATGACAGAGGCGTAAAGAAATAGCTGTGTTTAATCAGAGGAGACAAAATCCAGCCCCAGATTCTAGGAGCCCATGGTCAGACTCCTTAGCACTCAGGTAACCACAGAGTTGCCACCTCCCACCCAACCCACACCGCTCAGTCTTACCTACATTGCTTACTACCCCTTTCTCTACCTAGGTGCTGTCTCCTTCAGGGATGAACCAGCAGTGCCATGCCAGGCATGCAGAAGACCCCGCCAGTAGTTCTTAAGGTTATTAAAGACAACAATTAAGAGAACTAAAAAACCTCCCAACTCAAAATTCAAAAACCTGACAGCCCTCCAAAAGCTAGGTAGTTAGAGAAAGCAAAGATAAGAAAAATATAAGTTATTGGAGAGCAGATTTAGGTCCCAAAGTAACAAATTTTTCTAATTTACTTATTTGTCCACTGATAGAACTGATTGTCTGCAGAGGTGATGAGCTCCCCATCACTAGAGGTAGCCAAGCAAAGACTGCAGGACCATATGCTAAGGAGCTGCAAAAGAGATACCTTAGATAATCTCAAAGCCCTTGCCCAACCCAAGAGCCCATAAAATGAAATATATGGTAGAAAAATTACAGACACATGTGGCGAATCATGGTGCAGCAGAATTAGCAACCATCCTTTAAACTTGAAGGAAGTATTGACAGCAAATAAAAGGACGACTTTATGCCATGGTTAATAACCTTACAGACCTCATGACCCTAAAAGGTAGAAAGAGCTGGAAATAGAAATAGGTTCAAGCAGGGTTTAATGGAATGAACAAATACTCAGCTCCCTACAGGTTATTAAAGGTGTGGTAAGAGACGAGTAAGAATGACCCCCTATAAAGGCTGACATCGCCGTCCATAAGCATGCCTGCCTGCAGAACACCCTGTACCCATACCACCAGCGGCAGCTCACAAATCTGGATGAACTGCAGTTTCTTCCAAGTGCTTGCCATGGAGAAATACCCTGCACAGCACCCTCCTACAGAAAGGGCCTGGCCTTCGATGTCCTGGACCATTCCTGCCAGGGGAGGAGTGCAGGGTCAAGGTCATGGGAACATCCAGACCCCACTGACCGAACACTGTGCCTCCCACAGGGTGAGAGATGAAACCACAGGGGGAACTTTCTGGCCACAGAGAGTCACTCACAGTCTTGACAAAGCCTGGTTGTTCTGGAACAGCAGTTCCGGTAACATGTGCAGCTGGTTTCGGTTCAGTCGCCTAAAAAAGAGAAGAATTGGAAATCACCTAGATGGCCAGGAAATCCAAAGGGCTTTTCAGAAAGTGCCAGATGGATTCAGAGGCAGAAGGCCTAGTGTTCAAATCCTAACAGGGTCTGTGTGGCATCCCAGGAAAATTACCTTCTCTGGGCCTCAGTTCTTGATCTGTAAAGTGAAGATTCCACCACCCAGCGCATGGGGAGGACAGGAACAGAGTGTCTGTGGAAGCCCTCGCCAGCACCTCTTCTTCCACTCTTTCTTCCCATAGCCATCATCATCACTTCACATCTGCAAGCCCTGTGTGGTTCATAAGGCACTGATTCCCATGCCATCTCCCTCTGTGAGTTGGAAACGTGACTACGCTTGAAATGGGAGACATGCCCTAATGGCCACACAGCCCCAATTTCATCCACATTTGGCTCAACAGAGGTTTCACTTTATTTTCATTGTTTGCTTTGGGTCTTTTTTCAAAATGAAAATAGCGGCCAGGGGCAGTGGCTCATGACTGTAATCCCAGCACTTTCGAAGACCGAGGTGGGCGGATCACCTGAGGTCAGGAGTTGGAGATCAGCATGGCCAACATGGTGAAACCCCGTCTCTACTAAAAATACAAAAATTAGCCGGGCATGGTGGCAGGTGCCTGTAATCCCAACTTCTCAGGAGGCTGAGGCAGGAGAATCATTTGAACCTGGGAGATGGAGGTTGCAGAGAGCCGAGATCGTGCAACTGCACTCCAGCCTGGGCGACAGAGCAAAACTCTATTTCAAAGGAAACAAGAAAGAAAATAGCTTTATTGATTTTTTTTTTAGACGGAGTCTCACTCTGTTACCCAGGCTGCAGTGCAGTGGTATGATCTTGGCTCGCTGCAACCTCTGCCTCCCGGGTTCAAGCGATTCTCCTGCCTCAGCGTCCTGAGTAGCTGGGATTATAGGAGTGCGCCACCACACCCAGCTAATTTTTGTATTTTTAGTAGAGACAGGGTTTCACCATGTTGGCCAGGCTGGTCTAGAACTCCTGGCATCGTGATCTGCCTGCCTCAGCCTCCCAAGTGCTGGGATTACAGGCATGAGCCACCAAGCCTGGCCGATTATTTTTACCATTAATAAAAATGCATGCTCAGCCAGGCGTGGTGGCGTGCACCTGTAATCCCAGCTACTTGGGAGGCTGAGGTGGGAGAATCACTTGAACCTGGAAGGTGGAGGGTATAGTGAGACAAGATCACACCACTGTACTCCAGCCCTGGTAACAGAGTGAGATCCTGTCTCAAATAAAAAAAAAAAAAATTGCTCAAGTGGCTCATGCCTATAATCCCAGCACTTGGGGAGGCCAAGTGGGAGGACTGCTCAAGGCCAGGGCTTGAGATTCACCTGCATAACAAAAAGAAACCTCATCTCTACAAAAAATACAAAAAAATTAGCTGGGCATGGTAGCTCAGGCCTGTAGCCCCAGGGAGGTCTGAGGGGTCTTAGAACCAATCCCCTGTGGATACCAAAGGACAACTGTATGATAAACCATCTCAGCCAAAAGCTTTCTTCCAGAGGGAAGGGGAAAATATTACTTCCATGTAGCCAGCAGTAATTGGTCTGTGGTTATCTCCTAGAAGGTCATCCTTCATCTAATATGTGAGAAAGGCCATCACCACCACACGGGGCACCGTCATGTTCCCCATGGTACAGACAATTAAATCAACATTCGGAGGCCCACTGGAAGTTTTCTTTTTTTTTTTTTTTTTTTTGAGGCAGAGTCTTGCTCTGTTGCCCAGGCTGGAGTGCAGTGGCGTGATTTCAGCTTACTGCAACATCTACTTCCCTGGTTTAAGTGATTCTCCTGCCTCAGTCTCCTGAGTAGCCGGGATTACAGGTGAACATCACCACTCCCAGCTAATTTTTGCATTTTTAGTGGAGACGAGGTTTCACCATGTTGGCCAGGCTGGTCTCTAACTCCTGATCTCGTGATCCGCCTTCCTCAACCTCCCAACGTGCTGGGATTACAGGTGTGAGCCACTGCACCCACGGGAAGTTTACTTTTCAGGGAAGGCTCCAAGGGAAACACTTCATTGCCTTGGGGGGAACAAAAATCAATATAATCCTTAAAGCAACAGAAGTAGACATCGGATAGCTCCAAATTCCTTATCCTTGGTCCAGTAAATTAATCCTGTATTTACACTGTCTGGTAACCACTGTTTTTCATTTTGTTTTGTTTTCACCCCAAGACTTTCTCATTTTTCTGGCTTCTGCTTCTGAAAATTATTTAGAAGGAAAAGGGATTCAACGCCTATTTTAAAATGGAAAATTACAAGACACTAAAGAAAGGACCCCACATGGCGAGGGACATGCAGGTTGCTGAGAATGATGACAGTAGTCGTGGCTACCGTCATAATCAGCCCTTACTAGGTGCCAGGCACTGATGCAAATTCATTATGGCTATGACCTGATCGTAGGCAGGAAAGCAGAGTGTAAAGGTGGGCCTCTTTCTTTTGAAAGTGACAACAGCACTTTGCAGTCATGCACTCGCCCTCCTGACTCCTAACAATCCACCCCCCCCACCAAAGGTTTCCTGCCACAACCTTGCCACATGGCTTGGCTCCTCACAGTGCCCAAGATAGGTTTGCTGACTTTGTTGAGTTGCCCATCTTTGAAAAATGAGAGAAGAGGAATGCCAACGGGTAAGTGAGTCACCGAAGCCATTACTGGATGGCAGATGTGGGATCCTGAAGCTTGCCTTTCTCTACTCCCCACCCTGGTTGCTCCCATGTTATGATCTTGGCCATGGTACAGTGCCAGACCATCTCCCAGGGTGACCGGGCACATTCCACTCCTTCCCAACTGCAGACCCACTGAGGCCACAATGTCCTGATCCCTCGCGGCCAGCTCAACTGCACACTGCTGCAACTATACTGAAGTTTGTAACTGCTTACAAGAACCAGTTATGTCCACTCCCAAACCTGTTTATGCCAGAGGTACTTGTCATTCTAACTATGTAATTTACTTAACTATTACATAAATTAATGAACTGCTAGTGGAAAAAAGTCATCTCTATGAAAACAAAGTGGAATGCTTTAGAAAGATTTGATGAAAGGAAAGCTGCTAATTAAAGGGCTGTTAAATTAAGTAAAAGATGGGTGGTGGAGGGGGGCGAGTGTCATCATAAAAATCAGGAATTCCCCCCTAGATTGCTCCCAAGGCCCTTTGGAAAATCTCACTCCACCTTCCAGAAACCAAAACCAAAAATCATAAACAAGGTATATGTGTGGGTTTAGGCGAGGCAGACAACACAGAAAGAACTCCAGTGTTTCACACCAGAGAAAGACCTTGGCCAAAAAAATGAGGAGGGGTCAGTAAATGCACACTTATATGTTTTAACATAAAATGGAATTTCTAAGGAATGTGTAGGCTTTTTATTTTGTTTTGTTTTGTTTTTGAGACAGAGTCTTGCTCTGCCATCCAGGCTGGAGTGCAGTGGCACAATCTTGGCTCATCGCAACCTCTGCCTCCTGGGTTCAAGTGATTCTCCTGCCTCAGCCTCCCCAGTAACTGGGGTTACAGGCACGTGCTACTGTGCTCAGCTAATTTTTGTATTTTTAGAAGAGACGGTGGTTTCACCATGTTAGCCAGGCTGGTCTCGAACTCCTGACCTCAAGTGATTCACCCACCTCATCTTCCCAAAATGCTGGGATTACAGGTGTGAGCCACTGCACCTGGCTGGAATGTGTGGCTTTTAATGACTCTGCACTTTTACGATTAACTGATGCACCACTGGTCTCCACCAATTCAGGGGGCAGCCACTGAACTGACCACTCAGGAAGGTGCCTGCAGGGCTAAAGTCGCCACTCACCACTGGGGTCATGTCTTGAACCCCCAGACCCCTCTCGTCCTCCCCTCCTTCCCACCAGCAGAGGTGGAGCCAGGATGGGTCAGGTCCAAATCAGCCCCTCATAGCCAGGTCATTAACATGTATTTTTTGTTCTAAGTCTTTTATTTGTTTTTTTGTTCTTTTTTTTCTCTTTTTTTGTTTTTTTAGTTTAGTTTTGTTTTTTTATCCTCTCTTGTTCTAAGTCTTTTAAAGAAAACAAGTGCAGCATTTGACATCTGGTCTAGCTGTGGGCTTCTTATCATTTCGTTTTCGGCCTGGATGAGGAACTCAAAAGAAAGATTGCCTTGCTTTCTTTCAGGCTGTAGGAGGGCAATGAGGCAATCATATTCTTTTCCTTTTATTTAATATCTTATTTTCTTTAATCTAAAAATGAAAGGTGAGGTATCAGGTCATCTTCATTAAAAGCTCAGACTTTGAAGGCAACATGATCCTGGTTCTAATCCTCTCTTCTGCACAATTAGGGACAAGTGACTTAACCTCTGTGTACCTCTGTTTCTCATCTGTGAAATTCCACTTAGAGCAGTGTTGTTTTAAGGATTAAATGAGATACTATAGGGCAAAGAGATTCCCCGGGGGCCTGGCATAGAGTGGTGATAGCTATAATCATAATTATCAAC
Source organism: Plecturocebus donacophilus (assembly GCA_004027715.1). Classification (NCBI taxonomy): domain Eukaryota; kingdom Metazoa; phylum Chordata; class Mammalia; order Primates; family Pitheciidae; genus Plecturocebus; species Plecturocebus donacophilus. The sequence goes on from PVKP010013626.1 coordinate 45,999, forward strand.
GTGTCATAAGAAAACCCATTAAAAGAGAAAAACACAAATAATAAAATTAAAGTTACCAATAATCCACCACTCACTATAATGAGATTTAGTGGTTCCAGTTGTCTTCTTCCTCCTGTATTCTATCCACATGCAAATTGATTTTAGTAATACAATTGTCATGTTTTATCTTTTCCACTTAACATCATATTTTCAGTACATCCCCATGGCCTTAACTGTTCTTCAAAAAATGTGATTTTATAGCTTATGTATCCAGTAGAATGGGTTTCCAATTTTTTCTATTTAAATAATGTGCAATGGCCTGGCACAGTGGCTCATGCCTGAAATTCCAGCACTTTGGGAGGCCGAGGCAGGTGGATCACCTGAGATCAGGAGTTCGAGACCAGCCTGGCCAATATGGTGAAATCCCATCTCTATTAAAAATACAGAAACAATTAGCCAAGTGTGGTGGCATGTGCCTGTAGTCCCAGCTACTTGGGAGGCTGAGGCAGGAGAATCACTTGAACCCAGAGGTGGAGGTTGCAGTGAGTTGAAATCGTGCCACTCCAGCCTGATAGACATAGCAAGACTCCATCTCAAAAATAAGTAAACAAATAAATGATGTGCAATTAATATCCTGATATATAATTTTTAGCCATGTCTCTGATTATTTCTTTAAAATAAAATAGACTTCCTGATTCAAAGAGCATGAAGTTTAGGACTCTTTTTTTTTTCTTTAAGGACACAGCTGCAAGGACTCTTAACACCTACAGACAAACCCCTTTGCAGAAGGGCAAGAATGGTGACCATGGTGAAATGAGTGCCCATCCCCCACCTCACCCCACCATGTTCCTTTTTGTCATCATTGCCAAACTGAAAGGCAAAAATTGATCAAGACCCCTTTTCAAACGTAAAAGCCCTGTTTGGCGATAAACGATATGAATCAGAACAGGCCTCTGCCTTCCCATTTCTGTGCTGTGGCCCTGTGCACCTAAGACACCAGTCTCCCAGGGCTTCCCTGATGGGTCCCCTTGGCATATCAGGGCTTCCTTTAAGGACACACAGATCAATGGACAGTGGTTATGCCAGGATGAAATGACAGGAGGAAATTTCACTTCCTCTGTATCGTGTAAACATTTAGCCATCATGTATCTTCAGGGAAAAATAGCAGGGACAGTTGCATTGAGAATATGGGGTGGGGACCCACTCCAGGTTTCTTTGTGACCATGCCCTATGACCACTTTCACAGCTGCAGCTGCTCCTGGCTCCATCGCCTGATGGAGGGAGGCTGGGCATGGGGTCCCCTCCCCTGAGCTCCCCTCATCCCCAGTGGTAGCTTGGCCTGCCAGCTCCCTCTCGTGCCAGCCCCCCGCCCTCCCGGCCCGCACCCCACCAGGACTCACAGCCTCTCCAGCTCCTTCATGTCATCAAAAGCCCCGCGTTCCACCGCTCCAATCTGGTTCTCCATCAACTGCCTGGGGAAGCAAAGAGACAAGGAAAGCTACAGGGTGTGGGACAAAGGCTGCTAGAAGCAGTGGGCACGACAGAGGGGCAGAGGCAAACTCTGCCAGGGCAGTGTTGGCAAGGGAGTGAGACAGGAGCCATGCCCAAGCCTCACACAGGCCTACGCCTGGCCGGAATGGACATAATTTCCTCACACCTTTGCAAATTCCCCAACATGGGCTCCTCAGGCTCTCAGCTTCTTATCTCACCACAAAATGCACTTGCAGCCCCACGACCCTCCAAAGCTGCCTGCCAGGGCAGAAGGCCACGGGGCACCCAAGCACCAGGTCTCAGCTCCAATCAGGCTCCAGGGAGCCAGTCCCAGCAGCAGGCAGCACAGGCTGGCTTGAGCTGCTGGTGCGCGTGCCTTGGCCTCTCGGGGCCCTGAAGGCACGTGTCCAAGGGACAGAGAGGGGGGACCGGCCAGTATCAGGGGAGGGGAGCCTGTGCCAAGTGGGCAGAGCCCACACAGGCAGCAACACACTCTACAATTGGCAGATAACACCCTCTCTGCCTGCACCCCACCCTGCCTGGCCCCATCTGCTGAAGAAAAGAGCAGGGTACCCACGCCAACCAAACCACCTGGCTCTGTGGGACTCTGCGTCCCCTCGCCGCCAACGTGCCCTGAAACCCAGAGCATCCAACTGGTGGGGTAGCATTTCTCACCAACAGATTGACTGTTGCATGATAACTTTTGAGATAGTCAGGTATGTTTGTCCCCCTGCATATGTCCTCTCCACCCGTGAGCAGGTGGCTTGCGTGCCCCTGCATGGGCCTCAGATGATGATGGGGGCAGGGCAGGGGGAACCGCCACCAGGCACTTCTCTTTCTCTGCTTTGTTTCCAAAAGCCTGAAGTGTGAGAAGCTCCTGCTGGAGGCCTGGGGGCAGAGAGGAAGGGAATCCCAGGAGAGAGGATGGGCTTCCCATAGCAGACAGAGTCTGGGAGTCAGAAGGGACTCCCAGAGCCTGGGAAAAGCAGAGGTCAGGGGTTCTGGAGCAGATCTCTGTCCAGTGGCCCATCAGCTCTGACCTCAGAGACGATTGCTCATGACGTCTCTGATCCTCCAGAAACCCTCAGAACTGCAGAGCTGGGAGTTCTGAAAGAATGAGGTCCTAGGACCCTTGCACTCCCCTGGAGCACAGGGCGACGGACCTTATGATGAGTTCAGACTCAAGACTCAACATCGCCCCACCCGATACCCCTCAGGATGTCTTGCCAAGACTAACTCCACAGTGGAGTGGCCCAGCCAGCCCACCACCCTACCACCCACAGCCAGGGCCCTGCCCAGGACTGCCGTGGCATTCCTGGGGGTGGGATTGGAGGGAGCACCCCATACTCACAGCACCCGCAGCTGCTTTAGTCCCGCAAAGTCATTCTTATGGATCCGAGTGATGTTGTTGCCGTTGAGTTCCCTGGAGGAGGAAGGAGAGAAGGAAGCAGTGAGGTGACCCGGGGGGCCCCCAGGCCAGGGTCTCTGCTCCAGGTGCCCTCCCCGCCTGGCTTGCCAGTCATCTCATCAGTGGGGCTGGGGGCTTCTGTGAATTGAGTCTGTGTCAAGGCCCAACAAGCTGGGCCCTCTTCTCAGCAGACATCCAACCAACTGGAGCCTTAGATGCAGGACGCACCACTGGGAGTGCTATGGTTTCCAAAAATGTGGTTTCCACCCTGATGCAGCTCAGTCTAGTTGAAGATGAGACATTCACCCAGGGAGGAATCTGGAAACTAGTCAAGGAGAGAGGCTATTCAGGCAGAATCCTCCCTGAACCTTAGTTTCCTTATCTATAAATTGGGGGCAACAACTGTGTCTACCTCATAGGGTTAGCAGAGGTATAAGCAAGTAAAGGGCATCACCTGTGCTTGCAAAAGGCCCCCATGGGGACACCAGTGTTATCATCTGGTGGCACTGGCTCCTGCGAGCTGTCCATATCTAAGCAGGAGAGAGCAGGGAGGGCCATGCAATTTTAAAGGACTGAGGAAGTGGGACGCAAGCTGAGACCCAAAAGACAGGGAAGAACCGCAGGCAACGACAGGGAGGGACAGACGTGCCCCGAGGACCACACTGCATCAGGCCTGGAGTAGCTGAGGGCTGAAGCAGGCAGCAGACAGGCGGAGAGTTGGGAGCTGTGGGAAGCAGGGATGGGAGAAGCCGGGCCCAGATCACAGAAGGCCGGAGAGAGCAAGCAGAGGAGAAACTGGGGCAGGCGGAGGCTCTGGGTGGGGAGGATGGGGCACTGCCAGGAGGCCAGTCCTGCAGCAGTGGGCAGGAGGGCAGGCCAGGAAGCAAGTCCTCCTCCCCCACCGTTGCCAGCATCCTGGGGTCAAACGACTGCTCCTCTTCTCACCCATGCTGGGCTGCCTGGCCCCTCCTTCCTTCCAAGGCCACCTTGGACCCACCTGAAGAGCTGTCTGCCCAACATAGCCTCACTCAGTCTCACCTAGGCAGGCCATTCCAGGAGTGAGGCTCTCCCCACCCCAGAGTCTCCTCACTGAGCCCCACACAGCAGAATCTCCCTCAGTCCTCACTCCAGCCGGCCCCTGTGGCATCTGTCTCCCTGGGGCAGCTCCCTGCTTGCCTCCTCCTCTTCCTCGACACTGTCACCAGTGTGCTTTGCAGCAACCTAACTGGCCCTACCCCAATACACACACATGCACAGGCACGCACATGGGCACATGCATGCTCACACATGCGCACACACACACACACACACACACACATGCCCCATGTTCACCTGCAGTCCAGTCTTCTCACTTAGCCAACTTTAGTCAAAAGTTCTGGGTACAGCCATGAGCTCAACCCAAGTCCAAGCTACTTTGAGAAACAAAGTCCCTGTCCTCCAGGCGTTAAGAAAGTGCTTGGTCTGGGTGATGTCCTAGGGTGGCTTCCACTAAGATCAACAACACACAGATTCCTTTTCTGCATCGTCCAGGAACCAGGCATTACACACACCCTCACATAATGCAAGAAAGTGGTAAAATCATGTTCATCTTACAGATGAAAGTGGCTCTAAGAGGCTAGGTGTCTTCCAGAGGTCACCTGCTGGTAATTGACAGAGCAGGGATCTGAATCCATGGTCATCTGACCCGCCGGCCCAGGCTTTTTCTACCAGGTCAGGCTGCCTCAACACTCAACACATCCTCTCGCTGTCCTTCCCTTGGGCCTGGCTCTTGATCCTCAGAAGCAGCTGCAAAAACTCATTCCCTGCTCCTCATTGCTTTCCTAACAGGATTTCTCAGAAGGGCCTGAGGCCTTTCCAAGCTAACACAAGCCATAGGTGAGAGCCCTGGACTGAGCTGCCTCCCCGCTACAAGGACACCTTCTCTGAATGAGATGGCTCTGCTCAATGTAAAGATCATTTTTCAATGAACTAAATACTATTTCCAGAAACAGCCACTCTGAGCCCCACTGTATTATACCCCAACCTGCTCCCTCTGCACCCTGGCCTTTCTTCAAACACTGTCATCATGAAGCCCTTTAAAAGTGGTTCTCTTCCCAAGCAGGGCTGGTTTTCTTTGGGCTGAAATGTTTATCCCCAAACCTAAAACCACAAGGCATTTTTGGTTTTTGTTTTTCTATTATAAAAATATGTCAGTACTGATTATAAGAGCAACAATCTTAAACAACTTAACTAGATGTTAGTATAGCATTGCTTGGTTGAACTCAGCACATGTGCAAAACTGAATACCATGTGGCCATTTAAAATGGTACCATTCTATTTGTCTTGACAACAAAAATTGTGCATGACATAGAATGTGGGAAAAGGTCACAAGGCAACCCTTTTCTATGAACCTGCTTGATACGGTTTGGCTGTGTACCCACTCAAATTTCATCTTGAATTGTAGCTCCCATGATCCCCATGTGTCATGGGAGGGGCTTGGTGGGAGGTAATTGAATCATCTGGGCAGGTCTTTCCCATGCTGTTCTCCTGAGAGTGAATGAGTCTCACGAGATCTGATGGTTTTATAAAGGGCAGTTCTCCTGCACGTCTCCTTGCTGCTGCCATGTGAAGAAGGATGTGTCTGCTTCCCCTTCTGCCATGATTGTTAAGTTTTCTGAGACCTCCCAAGCCCTGCAGAACTGTGAGTCAATTAAACCTCTTTCCTTTATGAATTACCCAGTCTGGGGTATGTCTTTATTAGCAGCATGAGAACCGACTAATACACTGCTTATGTGGAAACACATAAACACACACACATGAATACACGTATACGAATGAACACAGAATGAGCTGGGGGCTTCATGCCACATAGTAATGGCTGCTGTCACAGCTGAGTGGTAGGACTCAAGGTGACCTTAGTTTCTTTTTTATACTTTTCTGCAATGTTTTCATCTTTTTAAAGACATCTATGTTTTTACAAACCAACATAATAGCCAACATAAAATATCTGTAATAGTCAACATATAAATAAAAATTATTGCATTTAAAAACAAGTACTATGCATATTACTGAATATTTTTCAATTTCCCAAAAAAATAAAAAAACAAAGTCATACATAATCCCATAACTAAGAAATAACTCCCATTAATGTTCTGAAATATTTGCCCTCAAGCCTGTTTTTGTTGAATACAATTTTTATATAGTTAAGATAAGTCAACAAATGTTTATGGAACACTTACTGTGTGCAAAGCGTTTTTGCCAGGCTGAGCTAAGTGTTCTTAGTCTCCAAAAGTGTTGGCTCTGGAGCCAGACCATTCGGCTTCGAATTCTGGCTCCACCATTACACTGGCTGCGTACCCTGGACATGTAAGTTAGCTTTTCTATGCCTCAGTTTCCGCATTTATACAATGAGGAGGTGGCAGGACCCACCTCTTGGCGGTGCGGTGAGGTTTAAATGTCTTGATATTTCTAAAACACCAAGAATAATGCCTGGCACGCAATCCGTGCTGTCTATTGCAGTATCACCTGCTGCGATTATCCTTACTACTGCCACTGTTGTGATTTCCTTCTAGGACCGTGGCTCTGCCAGGAGGTGGTGTCCCCAGGCTCAGCTCTGACTGGCAGGCCTAAGCTGAACTGGGAGGAGTCAGAGACTCACTTCCCTGCAGGCCCGAGGATGCCGAAGACCAGGGAAGACACCCTAAGACGATTCTCCCTCTTCCAAAAGTGATGAGTTTACACCCATCCTTCTCCCCAAGGAGGAAAAATCCTCCAGTGGCAAATGGCCCTGATTTCCCTCCATTCCTGTGTGGTCCTAGCCTGAAAGGAAAACCTCGGTGGCAAAAGATTTGGGAGAAAATCCTCCGAAGCAAAGTTACCAAGGAAAAAACAAAAACACACAAGGATTTCTTGAATCCTCTCAGGAAACAAGAATTTGATCCCCAGTCTCTGGGTGTTTGTGAGAAACCAAAAGAAACCCTGGGATTTCCTGGGGCCGCAGGAATACACTCCCCAGGCCCCTCTTGGGCTGTTGTGGGGACTCCTGGAGCTGCCTTTTCAATTTCTCAAGCTGGAGCTCCAGCCATTCCTATTCCCTCAGGGACCAGAACGTTCCTTTCTCATCACAGCCCGCAGTGAATGGGGAGGCTCACCCTTCCTGCAGGGTCTCAAAAAAAAAAAATTGCACATGCTGTCACTGAATAAGACAAGCCTACTCAGGAACTGTGCATCCAGCTCTTTGCTTTGAAATCTTACCCCTGCAGCACTGAAAGTCTGCAGAGTCAGATGGGGAGAATGGAGGAAAGAAAAATTTCCCTCCCAATCTGCTGCCCTGACAACGATAAAGGGGCCCACAGAGGCTTAACACCCCAATCTGCAGGCTGGCCCTGGCTGTGTTTCCCCCATCCCACCCCCCCAGCGGCAACACCCACCCCAGGCCTCTATCCTCGAGCCTGAGCCCTGCAGTGCCACCTCACAGGCTCCCTGCATTCACTTTGGCCCCCCTCCAATCTGCTCTCGAAGCCACCGCCAGAGTGGTCTTTTCAAGATGCAAATCTGATCATGTCACTCTCCACTTAAAGCCTTCAATGAATCTCCATTGCTCTTGGAATCAAGACAAAAATCTCCTTACTGGCCGGGCACAGTGGCTCACGCCTGTAATCTCAGCACTTTGGGAGGCTGAGGCAGGTGCTTCACCTGTGGTCAGGAGTTTGAGACCAGCCTAGCCAACATGGCAAAATCCTGACTCTACTAAAAATACAAAAATTAGCCGGGTGTGGTGGCAGGTGCCTGTAATCTCAGCTACTTGAGAGGCTAAGGCAGGAAAATCGCTTGAACTTGGGAGGCGGAGGTTACAGTGAGCTGAGATTGAGCACTGCCCTCTAGCCTGGGTAACAGAGCAAAACTCCGTCTCAACAACAGCAACAAAAATCTCCTTACCATGAACTACAAGCTCCCAAGTGGCCTGCTCTATGCCCACCAACCCAGCCTGCCCCATGCCCTTTCTGATTTGCTAATCCCTCTGCCTAGAATGCTTCTTTCCTCTTCGCCTACTAACTCCAATCGGCAAGCCTTCCCATCACAGGCCCACAGAGCACCCCAACCTCTCTTATGTAGCACAAATCAGAGCCAATTTATATTGCGTTTTTTTTTTTTTTTTTCTGAGACAGAGTCTTGCTCTGTCACCCAGAATGGAGTGCAGTGATGCAATCTCAACTCACGGCAACCTCTGCCTCCTGGATTCAAGCTATTCTCATGCCTCGGTCTCCCAAATAGCTAGGATTACAGACACTCACTACTATGCCCAGCTAATTTTTTTTTTTTTGCATTTTTTTTTAATTTAGAAAAAGAGAGAAAAGGAGAAAGAAAAAAAGAAACAGCAAAAGAAAGAAAAAAAAGAATGAAAGAGAGAAAGAAAGAGGACGAGAAAGAGGGAGAGAGATTGGGATTCTTGTTTTATTGCCCAGGCTAGAATGTAGTCTAAAAATGGGTATTAAAAACCTCTTTTATGCCAATAATTGTGCTTAACAATGGAGACAGGAAGGAATAGGGGATGAAAATAACAAATAAGCAGACAACCAATATTTTATTTAAACCTGTGAAATGCTATGCAATTGCTGAGGAGTGATTTACTTCTAATTATGTGGTCGCTTTTAAAATGGGTATAATGCGATACTGAGAAAAATGTATGTTTTGTGGATTTGAGGAGGAGAGTTCTGTAAATATTTGTTAAGTCTAGTTGTTCCAGGTCTGAGTTCAAGTCCTGGATAGCCTTGTTAATTTTCTATCTCATTGATCTGTCTAATATTGACAGTGTAATGTTAAAGTCTCCCACTATTATTGTGTGGGAGTCTAAGTCTCTTTGTAAGTCATTAAGAACTTGCCCTATGTATCTGGGTGCTCCTGTAATGGGTGCGTATATGTTTAGGATCATTAGCTCTTCTTGTTGCATTGATCCTTTCACCACCATATAATGTCCCTCTTTGTTTCTTGTGTTCTTTGTTGTTTTAATGTCTGTTTTATCAGAGACAAAAATTGCAGCTTCTGGTAATGCTAGCTGGCTGTTTTGCCCATTAGTTGATGTAGATTCTTCATTATGGTGATGCTCTTTACCTTTTGGTATGTTTTTGGAATGGCTGATACTGGTTGTTCCCGTCCATGTGTAGTGCT
>PVKP010013627.1:0-55025 GCA_004027715.1 Plecturocebus donacophilus
AAAAAAAGAAAGAAAAAGTAAGTAGCAAAGTCTCTCATCTTGGCCAGAACTGGCCAATTAGGCCCAAACGTCTTAAACCAGCTGAATTGGAATCAACTAGAGAGTTTATTAAAATTATACACCTAGGCAGGGCGCAGTGGCTCATGCCTGTAATCCCAGCACTTTGAGAGGCTGAGGTGGGCATATCATGAGGTCAGGAGATCAAGACCATCCTGGCCAACATGGTGAAACCCCGTCTCTACTAAAAATACAGAAATTAGCTGGGTGTGGTAGTGCACACCTGTAATCCCAGCTACTTGGGAGGCAGAGGCAGGAGAATTGCTTGAACACGGGAGGCAGAGGTTGTAGTGAGCCAAGATTGTGCCACTGCACTCCAGCCCAGAACATAGCGGACTACAGCCCAGAACTCCTGGACTCAAGAGATCCTCCAGCCTGATGACAGAGAGAGACTCTGTCTCAAAAAAAAAAAAAAAAGAAAGAAAAAATTACACACCTACTAAAATTTAATCCTTGGGGTTTGGGCCTAGGAATCTGGAATCTGTATTTTTAACAAGTATGCATCATGGTTTTGAAACCAGTGATTACAGGTGGCCTGGCAGTGGCCTTGTTCTAGTCCCTACTCCATTGTCGGTACTTTTTCTTGGATCTTGCACTATGCAAGCGGAAATCCTGACTGTGGTGCTCACTAAGGAACCACCTGGAGCAGGCAGTAGACCTCCCTCCATGGTGGGATCAGTGATCTTCAGGTCATGATCAAGTTGAAGAGGTAACTCTAGTCCTAGTGCTGTACACCTATGGTACTCACCATTATGCTCCAGGCTTTTGGCCAAACATCCCAAATTAAAAAATGTTAGCTCTTGGGGATTATCTAGCCAACCTCCTCACATCTGATAGATGAGTAAACCAAGACCCAAAGAAAAGCGAGTTGCACACAGAACGGGGCCATTATGGACTGAGCCAAGAGCAGAGCCTCATCTCCTAACTCCCAGGTCATCTCCTCCTAGAATTGCACTAAGAGGCAGCCACTAGCTATGTGTGGCTATCTCCATATAAATATATGAAAATTAAATAAAAATTCAGTTCCTCAGCCATACTAGCCAAATTTGAAGTACTTGAAAGCCTCATGTGGCTTGTGGCTAGCCACATATTGGATGGTGTAGATACAGAACATCTCCACCACTGCAGAAAGCTCTATTGGTCTAGCACTGTGCTAGAACCTGGCCTTTCATTTGAAGGCAGTAGGGAGACTGGATGGTTTTACCAGTGTTTTCTTTCCTCAGGCAATTACTGCAGAAGATTAACTACAAGAGAATGTGGTTGTTCAGTTATAGTACCCTAATAACATCATGTTTGACAAACTAGAATTTATACATATAAACTGGAAGAACAAAACCATGCAAACCAACTAGGCCACTGAAACTCATCCTACTAGGCCAAGATGGGCCTCAGATGCCTTATCTAAGAACCAAATCAAATGCACATAAAGAGTCCATTTCAAAGCTCTGGCTGGTCTAAAGACTAAAAGGTATAGGGTCCATTTCTTATTTCTGGTAGGTTGGAGGGGAGTACAGTTAAGAGGTAAAAGAAATAAACCCAAGGAAAGAAGACTCCTCTGCATGATAAAGTATAAACCGTAAGGTGGATGAACAGATAGAAACTGTTTCTCTTCTTCCTCGTAGATGATTATTGTAATATCTAAGATTATTTGTCCATAGAGGGTGTTTTTGATCTAACAGTTAACCAATGGAAACACTGAAAAATAAGAGGCATCTATGCAATTCTAGAAGGGAAACCTTAAAAGTGACCAGACTTGGAGTATCCTTGCCTACCTACTCTGGACTAAACAGACATGGAGAAAAGTCCTGCAGGGAGAAGGATTAGAGGATTAGAGATCACAGCATTATGAAACAGAGGTTTTGGTGAGGGGAGCATCTGGAAGACCAAGGGCAGAGCTAGGAAGTACAGTTTCATCCCCAAAGGACCCCTGCACAGGGCTCAGCTCCTCCTGGGGCTCTTCCCTCAGATCATAAAGTTAGTCCTATGACTATACATACAGGTTCACATTTTCCCTTTGAACTCCCTGTAGCTCCTCCAGTCCTTCAGAAGAGTCTTGATAGAACTATACAAACTTGTCTAGTTTTGGTTCAGGGAACAGCAGGTGGGGCCGTAAGGCAGAGTATGGGCTGCCCTCCAGTTGCTCCCTTGTCCTTGTGGAGGGAGCAATATGCTGGTGAGGGAACTCGTGTGTGTCCAGGAGTTCCAGATAGTGAGCAGATAAAGAACTCACAGTGGAGTGAGGGTGGAAGGCAGATGACTCACAGATATTACAGAGAAAAGCTGAGCCTGGTGGGGGCGGTGGAGGTGGGTAGGAAGGATGCTTCTATCATATAGGTGCGCTCACATACACACAAATTACCATCAGACAATCAAGGTGGCCATGAACTGAATTGATTTGGATAAGATTTATTGATCAGATTGTTTTAGAAAACCAACAGCAAAACACTGACAAGGTACATAAATACAGATTGGACATTTTAGGGTAAATTCACTATATTTCCTACTTGCTTGTAGGAAACCGAGTAAAGTGGAAAAGCTGTCCTGATCATATGGCATGCACACCAGACTGCAAAAGGACGTCCACACTATTTAACAGGACTGTGGCAAATAGCTTTAAAGTAAGGCGAGCATTGTGTGTGGCCCAAGCATACCCTGTCAGAAGAGCAAAGCTAGGCTCACCTCTCAAGAGACTGTGTCTCAGAAAGAGGCTGCCTTTCTTGCCTAGATTCTTCCAGGAAACTCGTCATTGGCAGGTGCTTTTCCAGGGAGATGCCTGTGCTCTCCCTGTGCAGACTGTGCACAAGGAAGTGGCTTTAGAGAGTGTGTTTTCTAATGCCTCCTTTATATTCTAAATGTATAACTGGTAAAACAACAATTACTATCGCTTGGTGAAATTTGTTTGTTTTTCTGAAAACTGCCTCTGACTCACCCTGTACACTGACTAAGCAGGGCCTTTAAAAAACTTATAAAAAGTTTTTTTTTTTTTCCAAATTAAAAACATGAAAATTACACCAGAAAGATGGAACTACTTTTGAAGCACAACTCAGAACTTCTGTTCATAACACCACACTAGGGAAGAGGCCGCTTTTGGCTGAATCTAACGACCTTACAAGGGAAAGGCCATGGCGGGGCAGGATCTGGTGGGGACACACATGGAGGTCCCAGAACTCTACCAAGCCTACCTCAGGCCCTGCGAGTGTGCCTGGTGTTCAAGGCGTTTGGAGAACCAAAGCAATTTCAGCTAACAGGGACCAGTTTTTAGAGTGGAGCTTATGATCAGAGGACCATAAACCCTCATCCACCCTAGAGCTCAATGCCAGAAAAATAAAAAATAATACAAAAAATAAAGGAAAATGGGTTTTTGTGCTACATCAGAATGCTGGCAGGTAGACAGTTCAGTAACCTGTGCCACTTTCTGAACATCTGTAAGACCACACAAAAAACAAACTGGTTTTACAGACTACTAAGACCAACACAGTCTTAGAGGATCATTCAACCTTTCCTATAGGCCAAGCTGTGGAAAATGGCAGAGCCACGGCTCTTGCAAGGTTAGAGGAAAAGCAAGTATTTGTTAAGAGCCAGATAAATGTGTTCAAATAATAGAATTTCCTCTGCGTCGCACACAGCTTTCTCTTCCCATAGATACTAAGAGTTCTTTGGTAGTTAGAGAAGAGATGGCCTAGAACTCAGGGCAGGAGATGACGCTGAAGAGTTACATTTAAACAGGATTACCACCTGTCCTTCCTAATTTCAGCATTCTAATTGTTTAGACTGACTGATTACAGGCAATCAGCTGCTTATATGGTCACTGGTTGCCAGCTCCTCCCTGATTGTTCCTTTTCCTTTTCTAACTACTCATTAGCCTCATTCCAAGGAAAAAGAAGGAAAGGATAGGGAGGAAAAAGAAATGTAAATGAATTGATTGTTTGATGGAAGAGTGGATTCACTGATTATCTATGGAGTTCAATGATCTGTGCTTTATTCTTGCTACTCTGGATAACCAAAGGTCACTGTTAACATACCTTTTGCTTAAAAATGTTAATATGCTTATTATATTTTAAAATCTAGCTATGTAAGAGCATGAATGCCTTAAAGCAAATTTTTACATCATATCATTATGGCCCTGATAAAAGGAGATTCTGCCAATGGAAAAGGTTTTCTTCTAGCTTCTGAAGGATAGTTAAGATTTCAATCTATTCTATATTGGTTTATGGTTTTTCCAAGATGTGGAAAGTATTAAATGAAGAAAGCATCATTTTCTTCATTTAAATTAGCGTATGCATGGGAAAACTGATAGTATTGAATGCTAGGTTTAAATTCTTCATTTAGGAAATTCCTTACAGATGAACTTCCTTGTTCTTGGGCAACAAAATGTAAGACAAGCAAACATGAGATAGTACAAAAATGACAGGGGAAAAAAACCTCAGCTCTAACAAACTGAAGGAACAATGAGTCTCTAAGAGCTGGAGTAAGAAAACATGGGCTTGAAAATCCAGCTTTACCATGGGTTGGCTTAAGCCAGCCGATCACACCTAAAATTCTTGGCATAATTTGACTCTAAAGTAATGAGCTAGCTTCCCCAGGACAGACGCAAAAAAGTAGTCTACCTGCTTTATAGTTACACCCTATATATAATATGTATATATCCATATGTTTCTATATATTGCACTTAAATTTACAGGACTGTAGTAAGACGGCCGGGAGTACCTCAAAGAGGCAGAGAAGCAGCAGGCATAAACTTTCTTAAATCAAGTAAACAGTGTCAGGAATTCTGAGTGCTGGTTATAGGTATACTGAAATGCCTGATGACCCCTATCTAACTAGTTATCTACACTTAGTCATTCACACACAGTCTCATTTGGCATCCAGAACATGTGCATGTGTGTGGTTCTATAGCACTCAGTGCTGGTCATACCATGTCATTTTTACTAGTGTTATATTAAAAGAAGACACTTTAGACCAAGGATATATACTTTTATGAAAATAAAACACACAGGTCTTCAATGTCAGGCCTCCAAAGCCTACCTCAAGGAAGACTACCCTCAGAAGGCTCAACAAAGGATGCCAGCAAGTGTGGCTGGAAGAGACCCCATCTCTCTTCACCTCTCTGGTGTAGCAGGGCTAGAGACTCACTTCTCTCCTAAGGACCATGAAAGTCTAAGCACAGAGGCTGAGCATTCAGTCTTTGGTCCCTGTATAAATCCAGGACAAAAATCCTCTTGCCACCCTAGACAGCCTGGCTTGTTCAATTTGAGATATATTTCTAGCAAATATCCAGAGGCAGGCTGAAGTCATGTGGCAAAGCTCTTTCTGGTCTAATGGAGCTGCTCAGGCTGCCTTACTCTGGGAGAGCTTGGAGGAGCAAGCCAGGCAGTGGGTGCAGGAGGTTAGGTGCTACACAGACTGCTAATGGTGAGATGTGGGGGGATGGGCCCTAGAGGAGCTGCTCCTTTTCCTGCCTCTCTCCCACACCCCTCATTCCCCTGAAAGGACCCAAGTTCACAGATGCATGGCTATTGTAAGACTTCGCAGAATACAGGCTCCATCAACTCAACCCATCACAGAGGGGATGGTACGATAAGGCTTAGGAATTAGGAGCACATGTCTAGAGGTCGTGGTTTTCTCACCCCCAGAACTGAACACCAGATGGTAACTTTTTAACCGTAGCTCAAAGGTAATTTCGAATCCACACAAAAGCTGAAGAGATCCCTTCTGAGACGAAGGAAAAAGAAGAACTTTAAAAGCTAGGTGAAAAAGAGGCACTTAAAGGAAAGATGTGTCTCCACTCTCCCACACGAGTCTCCTGCTGCGAGGCGGCCCCGGGAGGACCACCGCTGCCCTTGCACGCCTTCAGCACTTTGAGTACACCTGCGGCTTACACATGCGTGTGGCGAGCCTCTTGCTCAGCTCCCCTAGCAGCCTGATGGCAAAGCGATTGAAAATTTAAGTCATTCTTCTTTTTAGAATTAAAAAAAAAAAAAAATCAAACCAATGAAAATTTCACACCAAAAAAAAAAAGAATGCTACTCAGTTTTAGTCCTTCCTCATGCTAGTTTTAAATGATCCTTGGTTCTTCAGGAAGGATGACCTGTGGCTTTACCCCCAAGACCTTTTATCCAATTACTAGACAATTATTCACAGCACCATGCACAGTAAAGCAGACAGAAAAGAAGGCAACAATCTAAGGGAAATATCAAGGACCAACTGCCTGAGAAAATGGCAGGTACCTACCTGGTCCAGAGATTAGAAAAGAAAGACGTTCTGAAATGAAAATGGCCACAATGACAGCCAAAGACCACAGCATGAGCAGAAGCCAAGTTAACAAGCTCAGAGGATGCAGGCTTTCCCTGCCTGGCTCTTCTCTGGCCTCTCTCAGGAGCTTGCGTTCACGTTACATGGCATTTACACCACATGTTTAGGGTCTTCAATTCCCCGTGAAGAAGTCAAAGAGATATTTAAAACCCTTAATAAGCAGAAGAGAGTTTCAAAACTGCCAGAATGAAGAACTTTTGACCACCACAAGTTTTTCTATTTGAAACATTCTTGGTGCCATAATTTCTAAGAGCAACAACGAACAGCATGACCACGACACACACACAAGTCCTTTGACAAAGCCAGCTCTAACCAGTGCTGGCACCATGAGGATGAGAAAGAAACCGCTAACCAAGAGTTGCTGGGCTGCTTAACCTTCCTTCAAAGCTAAAGGGTAGGTGTGAGTTATCTATGCAACAAGATGGTAACCACTGCTGCCATCAGATCCAGCTACTACTCAATTAGACACATTTTGAAAACACTCAGTGAAACATCTAGGTTCAAGTGTACCCTGTGAGATTCTCAAGGTTAGCCTTCTCAATCGATCCCCTAAACTTGTGGTTGTTGCTGTTGCTAGATGTAAAAATTCTTTAATTCCATTTTTGTTTATGTTGATGATGTTTTCATTTCTGGAAGATTGTATGACATGGAACTGTTCAGAATTCCCTTCAAATGGAATCTGTCTTGATTGAAAATGTTACTAAGGTACTTTCGGACTTTCCCTTAACTCCACTGAGAAGGAAGAGGGAGTATGTGAGGTTATGTGCATGTAATGGGGCAGGAGAAATAGAAGCAAAGAAGAAGCACATGGGAAAGTGAGATGTCCATAAACTGAAAAACCAATTTACAGAAAGGCATCTGATGTATTTTCTAAATAAGGCCTTGATCAGGGTAACCAATCCTCTTTGTAGCACATTCTACACTGCTCATAAATAAAGGAGTCTCTTTAAATTAACATTTCCAGTATCAATGAACAGTCCAGAAATCCTCATTTCAAGCGTTCGATGAGTCCCTGTGTGAGTCCAAGGTGCAGAAGCTGTGTTCGGGAGAGGTTTGCAAGGTTAGGGAAGGCCGCGAGCAGCTTCTCCCATGCCAGTTCCAGCAGGCTAGGTACCACCAGCCAGATCTTAAACAGTGACCCAGTCCGTTTGTTTTCATGGATGTTCACCACTCCTCCATGAATGTACATGCAACCAGCCTATGAGTAGTCAAAAGAGGACAAATTCAGATGAGAGAGAAACAGATACAAGGCTGAAGACTCAGCGGGGAAAGAGTACAGTAGATGGAATCAAGAAGAAACAAGAATTCCTCACTGATTCCAATATCGTGCAGAGATCAAGAGGGTTTAAATAATTAATGAATTACTAGGGGAAAAACTATATATATATGATTTTTTTTTTAACTTCACTAACAATTTCACCATTAACTAATATTAAACTAAGGCTATATTAAGTATCCGAGGTGCCAAATACTGGGAATACAAAGATGAAAATAAAGGCCTTTGCCCTCAAGAAACCAGTGGGATCTTCAATAATATCAAGATCAAGTATCAAGGGAGTAAAACTATTCCGCCCTCCCAGAAAACGCCTTTGACATCATCGTCAGGGCCAGAATGCCGCAGGTAGCATTTCTCTTACATTGATGTTATTCTCTCAAATTTGGGTGTGATGAGTTTTCTCCTCTTTTCTCAGAGGAGGGCCTAGTTTTGGAAGGAAGTTATTAGTAATCTAAGGTGTGCCTATATCCGGGTTGTTTTCTTGCTAGTATCTCTAAAAAGATTTCCTTATCATCTCTAAGGAAGGTATGAAAATAAAAACTTACTGGTGTAACAGCTGCACAGTGAAAATAAACTGGCTCTGGCATGGTAGCTGGGAGCTTCACCCACTGGAAAGTCTGCAGATTCAACTTCCAGATATCGCCCAGGATCACCTCTCCATTATATCCCCCACAAATAAATACATCTATGAAAAAAAGAGAAAGCCAAGATCACACCAAGGAAAAGAGCCAAGGCTATGGAGTGTTTTATAGTGGATCACACAGCCAGCTGACATGTGATAGTGAAGTGGACTGCCCCATGACACAGAGGACTTCTGCTGTGCAGTCTCTCATGCTGTTGTCTTGCCCCTCAACAGAACTGAGATGCTATGTCGGGGTCTTCAATGGGACTAAGGATGCAAACCTCTAAGGAGACTTCATGTCAAAGTTTCCAAATTCAAACACATACCTACAGATTCCAGGCACAGAAAGTGAATGAGCATGGGGGTCTAGGGAAGATAAACAAACAGAAGTCTCAGGAAAACAGACAGGAATGCTCATGTTCTAAAAGAGGTGACAGCTATGCAGCTCCAGCTGTTTGACACCAACCATAAGAGACTTAAGGTTGGCAACTGCCAGATCGTCCATTTTTTTCAAGGCAAGGTGGAAATCTGGATATGTTTTTAAAGATGAAACATTCTGGGAGCTGGGCATTGTGGCTCATGCCTGTAATCCCAGCACTTTGGGAGGCTGGGGTGGGTGGATCATGAGGTCAGGAGTTCAAGACCAGCCTGACCAACATAGTGAAACGCCATCTCTAAAAAAATACAAAAATTAGCTGGGCACAGCGGTGCACACCTGTAGTCCCAGCTACTCAAGAAGCTGAGGCAGGAAAATCGCTTAAACCCAGGAAACGGAGGTTGCAGTGAGATCGTACCACTGCACTCCAGCCTGGGTGACACAGTGAGACTCGGTCGCAAAAAAAAAAAAAGGAAACATTTTGATTTTTAAGTTTTGGCTACTAATTTTTTTTTTTTTTTTTTTTTTTTTAATTAAAGATAAGGTCTCACTATATTGCCCAGGCAGGTCTTAAACTCCTGGGCTCAAGTGATCCTCCCACTTCAGCCTCCCAAAGTGCTAGGATTATAGGCAAGAGCCACCAGAGCTGGACTCAAAAATTTTTTAATACACACATAAGCCAAACAAAACACATATGCAGGCCACCAGTTTACAAACTGTTCTTTAAATAAGGCCCTGGAAAGAATATACATTTATCTGCTCATAGAGGCAAAAGTCACCAGGTAGACATTTAACCTGAGGAGGAACATTCACTGTAATGCTCAGTTTAGAAACACAAAAGGGGCTCTTCCAAGCTTTCAGCTAAAAGATGACAAACTGAAGCTCTGTTTGAGCTGTACAGTTATTACGAATAACTTTCCCAAAATGAAAGGGGTGGGTTTTCTGGTAAAATCAGTTATAACTAATTAGACAACTTGTAACAAAGGCTATGTGAACCTTCAAATGAAATGTCGAGAACTAAGGTTGAATTCTATTTGTATGGTGCTTGGCCTTAAAGAATTAAGTGAATAAATTTCCTAACTCAGGTCTAGACCAAGTTTAAGCCAACATGTAAGCTATAAAATGCACTGGCAACTTTTTTGGCTAGGATTCAAGAAAAACTTTAAAGTACAGTTCCATTCTCAGAGAGAGAAATGTGAACAGTGTTGCTATCTATAAATCTTATCCAGAAAGCAGAGCATAATAAAAAATCCTTCTGTACTAGAGATGGCAGAACAATCCTAGTTGTATCTGAACTAAGTTGCTGAAAGCATACAGGCTATCTAACTCATTTATACATACTTTCCTTCCAGAAAAAAAATTTAAGAGCTATAGCAAACAATGAAATAAGTTATAAATTAAAAGACAGGAAGGTTATCCAGAGAGGAGTCACTTATCACATTTAGTTAAAGTGGCTGCAGCTGCTTTCTGAAGCCATACAATGCCTTAGTTGTAATATGGCCAAAGAATGAGCTAAGAGTTCCATTTGGCATCAGAGAGAGAACAGGATCAACTTTACAGAATAACACTCTAAAGGAGTTATTACAATTTTAATACAATGTTCGCTGAAGTCGCCACAGTATAAACAGTGGAGATTATTAGTATTAGCCACCATAACCACAGACATCTGTTGAGGTGTGGGGTGCTGAAAGATCAAGTGGTACAATAAAAGCTTATTTATCACCATTTTTTTGAGTTCTCTTATAACTGAGGGACCCAAACATCATACTAGTTTACATTATGAAAATGGCTGAGAGAGGCATAACTATGAATTTCCCTTTAAGTTTAAACTACAAGAAATAGACTTTTCTCAAAGTTATGAGCCTCTTTGAGGGGCTATCATTAGGAAATAAGATGTTTTCAGAAGACACAATTACAGAAATGGAAGCAACATGTTATTTAGAATCCTTACCATTTTTTATTTGAACACAACTGTGACATCTTCGGGCTGCAGGAAAGCCTGCCAAACACACAAACACAGAAGTCCCATTATTTACAGAAAGACTGGGAATCACACCGATATAACACAGTGAAAGACTGACTATCCGTAATTTAAAACAATCCCTTTGATACATGGGATCAAGCAAACATTGACTAGTCCTTCCACTCCCTCCTTATTTCAAAAGCCTTCAGAAATCTCATCATAACAGTACAATGCTAAGGTGCCAGAAACAAAGGGGGAAACGACAGGAGTTGCTAGTGGCTTTCCCAAGCCCTTTTACCCACAAGGAGGTAGGTAGATCTTTATTATTTATTTATTTAATTTAGACAGTCTCACTTTGTTGCCTAGGCTGGAGTGCAGCGGTGCAATCTCAGCTCACTGCAGCCTCCGCTTCCTGGGCTCAAGTGATCCTCCCACTTCAGCCTCCTCAATAGCTGGGTCTACAGGTGCAAGCCACCACACCCAGCTAATTTTTTGTAATTTTAGTGGAGACAGCGTTTCGCCATGTTGCCCAGGCTGATCTCTAACTCCTGGGCTCAACTGATCCGCCTGCCTCAGCCTCCCAAAGTGCTGGGATTACAGCCATGAGCCACCACACTCAGCTGGTAGATTTTTATTCAAGCTCCAATTTCTTTTATCACCCATACTTCCCAGCTTCTGCCAAAGAATTCAACAATCTCCATTAAAAGCCTCTTTGTTCAATTGCTAAGGAAGAATTATTGTGTTTTTATGATTATTATTGTTATTTGAGATGGAGCCTTGCTCTGTCTCTCAAGCTGGAGTGCAGTGGTGCAATCCTGGCTCACTGGAATCTCCGCCTCCCGGGTTCAAATGGTTCTCCTGCCTCAGCCTCCCAAGCAGCTGGGATTACAGGCGCGTGCCGCCACCACACCCAGCTAATTTGTACATTTTTAGTAGAGATGCAGTTTCACCATGTTGGCCAGGTTGGTCTCGAACTCCTGACCTCAAATGATCCACCTGCCTCGGCCTCCCAAAGTGCTGGGATTACAGGTGTGAGACACCATGCCAAGGGCTAAGGAAGAATTATAATTGGGCTAAGGAATACAAGTATTTTCTAATACCAGTTCAACAGATTTTTCTTATTTTTTTTGAGATAGGGTCTCACTCAGGTGCCCAAGCTGGAGTGTAGTGGCTCAAACATGGCTAACTACAGACTCTATTTCCCAGGCTCAGTTGATTCTCCCACCTCTACCTCCTGAGTAGCTGGGACTATAGGTGCACACCACCATGCTCAGCAAATTTTTTTGTATTTTTTATAGAGACAGGGTCTCACCATGTTGCCCAGGTTGGTCTCAAACTCTTGGGCTCAAGCAATCTGCCCACCTTGGCCTCCCAAAGTGCTGAGATTATAGGCATGAGCCACTGCGCTTGGCCCAACAGATATTTTACTTGCCACATAACTCAGTAAAACTACTTTTTCCTTCCAAAACGAGTAAAAGTATAATATACATTTGTTAAAGATAAATTAATCAATACTTTAAATTTACCTATTTTTTCATGGGGTTTTGTTGCAATTTCCTCCCATGCATTCGTTTCAAGGTTGTATGCATGGATCTTGGAGAAAAAAAAGAACATATACACATACATAAATAATTGTAATTTTAGCTAGTCTGAAAATGGATTTTTAAAAAATAGACTTTGTTTTTTAGAGCAGTTTTAGGTTCACAGCAAAACTGAGCAGAAGGTACAGTGATTTTCCATACAGAAAACTGGACTTTTAACAGCAGCAGCCTGTGTAAACATATATTCTTAGTTGAAAAGTCTTTCTTCTTTTTCTTAACTTTTTTCTGATCTTTCCAAATATAAGGGAAAACATTAAATGAGGCAGTTGAAAATTAAATACCTATAAGATTTCACTTATTATTTTTATTTTTTATTTTGAGATGGAGTCTCACTCTATCACCCAGGCGGGAGTGTAGCGACACCATCTCGGCTCACTGCAGCCTCCATCTCCCAGGTTCAAGCAATTCTCCTGCCTCAGCCTCCCAAGTAGCTGGGACTACAGGCGCCTGCCACCATGCCCAGCTAATTTTTTGTGTTTTTAATAGAGATGGGGTTTCACCATGTTGGCCAGGGTGGTCTTGAACTCCTGACCTCAGGTGATCTACCTGCCTTGGCCTCCCAAAGTGCCTGGATTACAGGGATGAGCTACCACACCCAGCCCACTTTTTAAAACTCACAGAAAAAGTGAAAAAAAGGTTCGAATGAGAAGCTGCCGTGCATGTGATTCTTGATTTTCTTCTGTATGTTGTTCTGCAACTTCTACATTTTCTACAAGGAGCATGTGTCATTTTTATAAGAGAAAAAAGCAAGTGTTTGTAACGGAATGTGGGAATTCAGTTTTGACAAAGCTTGAAAAAGACCATTAAGGTTCCAAGGCAGTCCAGGAGCTCTACAGCCTAATCTAGGTTTCCCCTGGGAAATGTGACTATGACATTTTAGAAATGCCACAGGAATGGATGAATAACAGCCCTTCAGAGCTCAGCTTTCTGAAGTTCGTGATGTGCAGCCCTAACCAAGTCTGTTCTTTTTAGATACACAGCAAAGATAATGATAGGGATGTGACATTCTGAGAATGCTGGTTCCAATTCTAATTAGTTGCTCCATTCAAGCTACTATGCCTTCCTTTTAGTCACTTTCCTCATCCAACATAAGGGGATAATTTTCATAAAGTATTTTCAGTGTGTGATAAATAACACCTGTCAACTGAAAGCATATTGGGGCACAGAGTTCAACTTTATAAAGCGCATCCAACACAAAATAGGTGTTAATGAGGAAAATGCTCAAAAAATTAAAATATCTAAAGTCACAGAATTATCTTGCTTAGTTGACACATGCCTCTTTCTATCCTTCTCCCTCTCCCTTTTTTTGTTTTTTAAATAATATACCTTGTTTAAGGAATATGCTGTCCAGGAAGTACCACCTCCCAAGATGTAAATCCTCTGCCCATCATGTGCAATTTCATGTCGGTATCTGAAAATACACCATAAAATTAGTTTATAATTAAGTGAAAATGATCTACCTAAGATTTAGCTGTAAGGTTTTTATTACATCATTATTTATAATAAATTATTGTAAATAACCCAAGTGCTTAACAATAGTGAATTGGTTATATGACTTACAGAATACACGTAAAATGGATTAGTATGCAACCAATAACAATGTAGGCACCAGAGGGTGGTTAAAGTATTGAGAACTTTTTGTGTGTTATTACTATTTTTATTTTTATTTTTTTTGAGATGGAGTCTCCCTCTGTCACCAGGCTGGAGTGCAGTGGCACGATCTCGGCTCACTGCAACTCCGACTCCCTGGTTCAAACGATTCTCCTGCCTTGGCCTTCCAAGCAGCTGGAATTACAGGCATGTGCCACCACACCCAGCTAATTTTTGTACTTTTAGTAGAGATGGGGTTTCACCATGTCGACCAGGATGGTCTCAATCTCCTGACGTCGTGATCCACCCACCTCAGCCTCCCAAAGTGCTGAGATTACAGGTGTGAGCTACCATGCCCAGCTGTGTCATCACTTTTTTTAATCAATTGCATTAAAAATTTATAGATACATAAATATATACAGAAAATAACTATTAGGATATAATCCAAAACATTAAATCTGGTTATCTTTGAGTTTAGACTTGGTTTTTTATTTTCTTCATTTTGCTTATTTGTATTTTCTAAATTTTTCTATAATCTTTTGTGGTAACTTTGTATAAAAGGAAAGTTATTACATAGTTTTAAAAAGTCATCTGCCTATATTTAGAGGCCTTAGACTATGAGTTTGCAAATTAAGATACTTATTTAGCAGAAAATTATGCTATACAGAATGGTGAATATAATATAAAACATCTACCAGAACTTTTAGCCAGGCAGTCTAGCTAAAAGCTAAAATAATTTATAATATGTCCATAAAATGACTCAAAGAAAGCAACCATGTGAAAATGCTTTGAAAACTTAATCTATTTCCTTCTTTACCTAAAGGTCTTGTTGCTCATAAAATGAATTACATCAAAATCATTCCAGTAAGAGGCTATCTCTCAAGTCCTCTCATGATAGTTTTACAATGGTCAGTCCACTAACATACTACAATTAAGAAAAATTCTTCCTTAGCACCTATGTGCTATTTTGTTTAAAGAGCCAACAAAGAGACACAGGGTTAGTCTAAATAAAGTTAATAAAAATGGTTTACTGTCTTTGCTTTCAAACTGGAGTAGAAAAAAATCTCTACTGTTTCAGTGAGTTTAACTCTAAGAGGCAACTGCTACTAGAAGGCAACTAGAGAGAATCATGTGATGCTTGAGTGTTTAACAGAACACTTAAAATGAATGACCTTTCCATGCATCCACCCATCCACCATTCATCCACCCATCTATCCATGCAACCTTCCTTCCATCTATCCAATGAACATTCACTGGGCATCACTGTGGGGATGGTCCTGTGCCCTATACTGAGGATATGTCTGTGAGTGAATGAGCCAAAGAATTCCAATATGCAAGTTAAGAAGGGAAATCAGGCTCGGGAATCCGAGCACCCTGGGAAGCCAAGGCGGGCAGATTGCTTGAGCCTAGGAGTTTGAGAAGCAGCCTGGGCAACATGGTGAGACCTCAACTGTATAAAATAATTTTTTTTCTTCTTTTTTTTTTTGGAGACAGAGTCTCGCTCTGTTGCCAGGTGCCAGGCTGGAGTGCAGTGGCGTAATCTCGGCTCACTGCAATCTCTGCCTCCCAGGTTCAAGCAATCCTCCTGCCTCAGCCTCCCGAGTAGCTGGGACTACAGGCGTGCACCACCATGCCCAGCTAAAAAATTTTTTAAAAAATTAGCCAGACATGGTGGCACAGGTCTGTAGTCCCAGCTACTTGGAGAACTGAGATGGGAGAATGGCTTGAGCCCAGGAGGTCGAGGTTGCAGTCAGCCATGATCATATCACTGTGCTCCAGCCTAGGTGACAGAATGAGACCCTTTCTCAAAAAAAAAGGGGGGGGTGGGAATCAAAAAGTAACTGGAAAGTAATTGTTTTGCCTGTAATATGAAATTTAGTTATAAATGCTACCACTGGTTTCTTCTTCAAAGTGTTACTATCTTCTTAATGCAGAAAGACTAAAGTATAAGAGGAAATGCCATGGAAAAAATTGTATAGTTTAGAAGGAAGTACTATTTCCTCACCAGAAGAACTTTTTTTACTACAGCCCTTTCTTTACAACTTACCTGAGATCTAACATCCAACAGCCAGTTAGTTATCCTAACTAGGGCCAAAGGGTTTTCTTCATATTGCCAATGCTCTGAAAGAGGTCAAATGTTAGCACGAAAGAATAAACCTGCTTTAATCCTAGATCCTCACCTCTCTTCTGGCAGATCACAGGATAGGTTGTTTGGTTTCAGTTGTGTCCACTCTCTGGTATTGAGATCTAACTTGTGCAGGTCTGTGCTGTAAATATAGCCAGTTGTTCCTCCAAAGACATAAAGGGAGCCGTTGATGATGGCCATAGCCTGGATAACAAGGAAAGGTGAGTAAGACTGACTTGTTAACACTTGATTAAGGAATGTAAACTTACCAGATACCTCCAACTCAGGTTTTATAAAATTCTCTTGCACTTTTTAATCTTTTTAATATATCACACTCTTAAAGGACTAAAGATTTTAGAGAACCCAGAGATCATTTTAAGAACTTGGAAAACACCTTTAGAAAGGTAAAGCTTTACTCAACTGGAAAGCGAGTCCTACCTGCCAAGATGTTTCTTAAGGGTACTGGCCAATCAAATAATTTCTAGCCCATGGGCATAAGCATTTTCACTGAAAGCTGCTTCTCTCTATAAGCAGTCTGAAGAAAAATGCTCTCAAGCAGCAGCAGATATGAAAATAAGTCACCACAATCTCCTAAGTAGAAAGCCTAGTTAGGAGTTCAAGGAACCTGACGTTTTCCACTGTACTCTGCAGTGAAAGTTTCAGCTATTGTTATGGCCACTTCTTACAATTTAAAGGCCTCTGGTGGAAGCAACAGAGTTATCTAGTATGTGCTCCTTTAAAGTTAAGCTCAGAAGCTGTCTATCAGTACTGATGCCAGCAAGTCAAGAAAGGAGCCAAAGCTTGGTTGTTTTAGGCTTAGACTCTCAAAGAGTCTCCAATGTGTGGGTGGTGGGTGCTCCCTATCTTTCTGGATATAACTTTTCAGACCTAAGGTATGAAGCACTGGAACCTAATCTCTGCACAATATATGTTTAGCTCAGACCCATGTAAAAGTATCTTAACCAAGTGCTTTCTCATCTACTCAAGAATCACTCTAAAATTGATCAGGACCCAGACCATAGTGGAGCTCAATCTCTTTTTGGGAGTGAGGGTGGGGGTGGAGGTTGGGTTCTAACATTTAAAGTAACTTCCATACAGATCTATATCCTGACCCAAATTGAATTAGAAACAGAAAGTTTAAAAAAAAAAAACAAAACAGAAAAGAAGAAAAGAACATGGCAAGTAACCAGATTTACAAATTATAATTTCACATCAGAACTAAAAGATCAATTACTAACCACAAAGAATGCTTCTCCATTAAAATAAAATGGTAACAACTACAAATATTCTAACACCGTCCCCAGACTAGAAAAATATGAACAAATACACCATGATTGGCCACAGATTGGTACCTGTCCATATATACGACTGGGTTTCTTCCCCCGACAGCTGAGTAAAGCCCATCTCTTATACTTCACATTACACACATGGACGTCGTTGCCGTTGCTCTCTCCAAATGGGATGCCCGTACCTCCAAACACTAACAGGTTGTTTCCATGCAGCACAACTGAGGAAGGAGAAGCACAAATTCCATTCACATGATGGCTACCTGCAATGTGTTCCCACATAAACCCATAATATCTGAGAAGCTAACACGTATCTGCCTTAATGATCTTATAAGATAGCTGAAACCACTGACATCTAACTACTAGCTGAGCATACCAAATCTGAAAATCTGAAATCTAAAATACTTCAAAATCCAAAACTTTCTGTGTACCAACAATGATGCTTAAAGGAAATGCTCACTGGAACACGTTGGATTTCAAAGTTTTGGATTTGGAATGCTAAGTACAATGCAAATATTCCAAAATTTAAAAAAATTCTGAAATGTGAAACACTTCTGGTCCCAAACATTTCAGAGAAGGGATACATAGCCTATACTAGAAAGTTCTGCAGAAAAAGATCTAACTCTACTATACGGGAGATATCATATAGTTCACTGCTAGGTATATATGACGTATTCAACATAGGTTTATGGAATTCACTAAACACTGTGTATAACAATATTGAGTTCTATGAACTACAGTCTACCCGGTATACCACTACTGCTAAGGATAGTTGAAGTATTCAGCAAAGCAGAGAAAAATGAAGCATCCTCTTTGATCACAGCTTACTGCAGTCTTGACCTCCGGGGCTCAAGTGATCCGCCTGCCTCAATTTCCCAAGTGGCTGGGACTACAGGTGTGTGCCACCATGCCTAGCTAACTTTTGTATTTTTTTGTAGAGACAGGGTTTTTCTATATTGGCCAAGCTGGTCTTGAACTCCTGGGCTCAAGCAATCCACCCACCTTGGCCTCCCAAAGTGCTGGGATCACAGGCGTGAGGCACCACATGGTGGTTTGGAACTAAACCCATCATATATCTGAGGTATGCCTGTACTTTGCTCAATAGCTATTAACTGTCATCATCATAAGCCCCATTTGTTGACCTTATACTACATTTTGCCTAGCATATACATGATACTTTATGTAGAACCCTCTAAGATTTTATTAATTCCATTTTACAAGTTAGAAAATTAAAGCTAAAACTCACCTGACAAGCAAATGATATACAGCTGAATTCAAATTCAGGACCCAAATAATTTGGAATCACCATGCTATATTATTGCCCTAGTAAAAAGCCTATCCATCCACAGGGCTAAATCACATTATAGTATTATAAATTATTAATGAGGAATATGGGACATTGAACCTGGCTTCTCAGACATTTCATAAAGTCTAGAGTTAAGAACTGCTTGCACTCACGTGACATAGATGCCAATTCCCGGGGCATGTAGCCATCTGTCCCCATCTGGTGCCATACTCCTGTAGCAAAATGATACCTCCAGAGTTCCCTGAAGAGAGGATAGTCTTCATTATCCGGCCCTCCCGATTCATCATAATCTGGGTTATAACCTCCAAACACATATAGGTTGGTATTATCTGCCACGCAACGATGTCCACTTCGTGCTGGTGGAGGTCTGTGGCCTAGGAGAGAAGAGGACAGTTTTCCACCAGTGTCCTGCCAGTTGAAAAGTCCAAACAAAATTATGTAACAACCATTTTAGCCTTAAAAGGGGATCAGGAAAGAATTATAACATGGGTAGACTTCTTAATAATACTTCTTCACACATACTACTTAAGATTTTAAGGAGCTAGTTTCTACTTCTATTTCATATGACTACCTTCAGATTTTGATAACTGTAAAAAGCATGATAAATTCAAAACAATGGCTGATAACTTGAAATTTTCAAGAAAAATACGAAGGGTTTAATAATCCAAAAGCTAACTGGACAAATTTTCTTATTTCCTTAGAGGAGAAAAAACACAGGCCAACTAAATCAAACTGTGAATTAGAGAACTAAATAAATATAATCACGAATGTGAATGAGTCATGTATAAATAAAAATACACACACATAAAATCTATGATTTTTCCACAAGATATAATTATATACTTAAAGTGAAAACTGGCTGTTAAAGAGTTACAGCAAAATTTTGAATTTAAATAACATTCCAGATATTATGGTGGTTAACAAAGAATCTCCTTATATTTATCTCAGAGAGCATCTTTCATCCTATTAAGAGCTTTACTAAGAAAAGCTATTTCTTCAATTTATATTTGAGTGTTCTGAAGTCTAAGTTATGTCAACTAGTTTACTAAAAATTACTTCAAGATTATTTTAGAATTAAAAAAAATTCTATTATAATTTTTGTTATCCTTAAAATTTTTATACCAATCTATACAAACCCTTGCCTAACTTCAGAACCAAAGATGCTTAAATATATATTGGGTGGAATAAGAAGCTACTGTAGTTGTGACCCTACAGATGAACCCACTTTTACATGTTGGTAATAGATACTAGTATAAAGATAGTATTAGGACAACACTAGACACCTCATAATCATGTCGTACAAACATTTATTACCAACCTAATACAGGCCTCTATATTTACTTTTTAACATCAAAATCCCACTTTCTAAGGTTATGTTTTTAAACAAGAACCGAAATTGTGCACAGATGGAGAGCAACTAAAAAAGAGTGAATCACTGAGTCACTTAGGTCCAACCTGTTAGTCATGTTGGAAAGTCTTTGATGGCTCCTTGCCACTCAAGTACCAAGTCATCTGCTCAGCATGTTAGAGCTGTTCTCCTGCTAACCTTGTCCTACCATCAGTTTCTCACACTTCTCTCTGCTGGGAAAGCCCAAAGTCCCTCCCTTACCCCTTGGCCTAGTCTACCTACCTACCCTTCTATCCCTAGTTGTGGAAATACCTAAGTCTAGTGCACACAGCCCTTCTCATTAATAAAACCCTACCACCCTTCCAGTTCAGTACCATACTACTCATATATTAGTGTATACATGTATAATTAATATGATCACACCATAACTATGTAAATACATAAATATCAGGCAAACTATAATCAGTTGGCAAATTTACTGAGCAAAGATTTTACCTTAAATGAAGAACTCAACTTCTCTGTCTAGGACTCTTGAAACAGAAAGTGTGGTGTGGAAGAAAAAATAAAAGCTCTTATAAATGTCTAAGTTTGAATCCCAGTTCTAATTGCTACTTTGAGCAAGTCACTGACCCTCGCGTAGTCTCAGCTTCCTCATTTGCATATTTGAATATTATTAATGTACTTCAAACACTTGTTATGTTCGTCATGTTGAAATGTTTATTGGTTTACATATGTACTTTCTAGGAGGCTGTGAGCTATTTGAGGGAGGAGGAATACATTTGTATTCACCTTCTATAACCAAGCCTAGGGCACACAGCAGACACTAACCAAACTGGGAACCAAGTAATTTGGCATTTAATTTTCTCTACTCATTTTGTCAGTTTGTTTTTCTTCTCCAAATAGATGATAAGCTCCTCAAGGGTAAAGATTATGTATAATAATTATCCTGTATCACCTACAACACCTGAAACAGGTGGAGATTCTAACAGGTACTAGAAGTTGGGTTGACTTTAACGTCAGCTCAAAACAGTGACAGGGATGATTAAAACAGTGTTCAACTCTCAGTGGACTTTGATATTATTATGCCTAACAGATATATAGTTTAGGGAATGAGTGTTGGATTATGCAAGACACAAATCTTTCTAAGAATTAGCAAGACAAATTTAAATAAGAAATCTAACAGAGTTACTATGGTCAGCAGACAGGAACTCTAAAAATCTCTGTCATTTGCTGTATTGCTTAAAGCA
Organism: Plecturocebus donacophilus; assembly: GCA_004027715.1. NCBI lineage: Eukaryota > Metazoa > Chordata > Mammalia > Primates > Pitheciidae > Plecturocebus > Plecturocebus donacophilus. Next base: position 21,110 of record PVKP010013627.1, read on the forward strand.
AATAGATAATTAAAAAAAATTTTTTTTATTAGACAAAAATATTACATTTTTCTATTTATAAAGATGAGGTTTCACCATGATGGCCAGGCTGGTCTTGAACTTCTGACCTCAGGTGATCCACTCACCTCGGCCTCCCAAAGTGCTAGGATTACAGGCGTGAGCCACCGCACCTGGCCGCAAATAGATAATTTTTAAAGCTGCTTTTGGCCAAATATGAAAAGAAATGCAGTCTATTCTACATTGTCTCTAAATGGCTGTACAGTAGGGAAGGTGAGGTTAAAAGTTTGTTGCCAACTATTTCTGTGACAAATATAATTCACATGGATTACACAGTTGAGGAGTCTGTGAAAAGATAGTTTTATATTTCTCTACTCACTCATTCAGGTCAAAAATATTGGACCAGGCATGGTGGCTCACACATGTAATCCCAGCAGTTTGGGAGGCCGAGGCAGGAAGATCACCTGAGATCAGGAGTTCAAGACCAGCCTGGCCAACATGGTGAAAACACCCATCTCTTCTAAAAATACAAAAACTAGCTGGTGTGGTGGCTGGCAGCTGTAATCCCAGCTACTTGGGAGGCTTAGGCGGGAGAATTGCTTGAACCTGGGAGGTAGAGGTTGCAGTGAGCCAAGATCACGTCACTGCACTCCAGTCTAAGTGACAACAGCGAAACTCCGTCTCAAAAAAAAAAAAAAAAGAAAAATTATTATTGGATGCTGGTATGTACTCAGTACCACGTACTGTGGTAGATGCTGGTACACAATGATATGGCAATGACTGCCTCTGTCCTCGGGAGCTTATAGTCCAGCCTGCACAGTGCAAGTCAGTAGCCATGAGCCACAACACGTGGCTCCTAAGCACCTGAAATGTGAGTGATCCAAACTGAGCTGTGCTTTACATGTAAAATACCCCCTGGATTTCAAAGACTTAGTACCCAAAAATGAATGTAAAATTATTAGTTTTTATATTGATTATATGTTGAAATGTTATTTTAAAAAATACTGGGTTAAATAAAAATATTAAAATTAATGTTACCTATTTGTTTTACTTTTTCAAATGTGGGTACTAGAAACATTTTAATTTTGTGGTTAACCTATTTCTGACACAGTGCTGATCCAGCCCAACTGTTGGCTTCTGTTAATAATTTCACAATCTCTGCAAATCACACTGTTGGGTAAAGAGCATCTAATCAATATTTGATAAATATTAAACATCCTGTCAAGGAATCTCATAGCTGGGAGTAAAAAGGCAACTCCTCTTCTCTCTCGCCAGTAACTACAGATTTCTTTCTCATATTTATAGCCCAAGAGTGACTAACATATTAAAAAGCCATTTCATCTTGGATAAACCATGGGAATTTGTCTGGGTTAATGCCATGGAGACAAAGCATTAATTTTTATTAGGTGAAATATAGCATACGCTCCTTAACCTTAACAAAACCGAAATTGTGTTTCAGAGTCTAAAGTAACTCTCTAAATCCTCCCCCAAATTCTCCATGTGCAAATCCTATTTTCCTAAAAATTACTTACTGCTAATAAAATCTACCATAGAATTGGTTTACGTGATTCAGGAACTCCCACTGGAAAATGTAAAAGCAAAAAATTAAAACAGAACCTGTATTCACAGGTAAATACTTAATACCCAGAAGGGAACATGAAGCTAAAGGATTATGTACCTGTGATGTTTGACCCATCTTCTCTTCCATGTCACAAGGACTTGCTCTTTACCCCAGGGCGCAAGCAAGAACTTACAGTAACCAGAGAAACGAGTTTTAGTTTCTAGCCCAAAGGCAGAAAGAAGCTAGCTGTCTGAGATAATGTGACAGATTAGGTTGTTTCCAGTGTTTTCACTATTATAAATAATATTGTAATGAAGCTTCCTCTACATATATTTGTATGCAAATGTATGAGAATGTCTGGGTCAAAGGAATATGCATTTAACATTTTTATAGAAAAAATAAAAAATGCGAAAATACAAAACAAAAACATTTTCTATAGATATAATACTGTTATAGGGCCCTATTGCTCTCCAAATAGAATGGACCAATTTATACTCCCGGCAATGTATCTGCAAGTGCCCACTTCTTCATGCTTTCTTTAACCTTCTCACATTTGTGCCAATCTGATGGGTACAAATTAGTGTCAGGTTAATTTCCACTTTATTTTACTAGTTCACATGTTTATCAGTCCATTTGTATTTCTTCTTTTTGGAACTGCCCGATCGTATCCTTTGCCTATTTTGGACCTATTAAGTTGTCTTCTCACCATTTTGTAATTTTTTTTTCTTTTTCCTTTGAGACAGGGTCTTACTCTGTCACCCAGGCTGACTGAGACCCTGCAGTAGCATAATGACGGAGTACTGCAGCTTCGACCTCTCTTCCTCAAGAGATCCTCCCGCCTCAGCCTCTGGAGTAGCTGGGACTATAGGCATGAGCCACCACACAAATAGCTAATTTTTTTATTTTTTGTAAAGATGAGGTATTACTATGTTGCCCAGGCTGGTCTTGAACTTCTAAGCTCAAATGATCATCCGGCCCCAGCCTTCTAAAGTGCTGGGATCACAGGCATAAGCCACTGAGCCAGGCCCCAAATTCTTTATTTATTTCTTCCAGGCTGCTCCTTGTCTTTTGTTTATGGCATCTATTAACATACAAAGGTGTTTATGTAACTGAGTTTGTCAATCTTGTCTTTTATAGCGCCCTTGTTCCATAACTCATTCATCTCTATATTATAAAATGATTAAAATATTCTCATTTATCTTGAATAATTTCATGTTTCGATTTTTTTATATTCAGAATTTGAATACATCAGAATTTATATTTTCGTGTGTTGTATGAAGTAGGGCTCTGATTTTTCCTCCCAAAATAGACAGGCTACTGTCCCCAAATTACTTAAAGAAAGCCACCCCTCCTATAATTATTTAAAATGCCACCTTTATCATATAGTAAATTGACATATTCTAGATTAGAATTAGGAAAATCCCAATATTCAGGTCTAATCACCTTGAACACAAAATGTTTTGTTCTTTAAGGATATATGAATATAAAACGATGTAAATAATATGCAAATATATAAAAGAACATCATAGAAGCTTAAATGCAAAAGCTTGCAAATAAAGTAATATATAACAGTTATTGCTTAATAAATCTATTACTCACAAGATGTAGCCATCTCCAGATGTGCTAATGAACATTTGTAGTGAGGCCATTTTTTAAAAATAAAAACTTATTGCTAAAAGTATTCATTGGTTATAAATATCAAACAGGCTAAATGATAAATCAATGTAACTGGTTACTTCTTTCCAAATATAAAGGCCACGACTACCTCTACCACAAAAGACAGGTCTTCTATTGGACCTAGAGGTCTCAAGGAAAGCCAAGGAAGTCTGATCCAGTTAGCTCCTCCATATCCCCCAAATGGCAGGTAGAACTTTTTACTACTCCCAGAGCCCAAGTTGCTCAGACCAAAGCAATCCATTTACATCAGCCCACAATATTACTTGTTGGTTATATAAGCATCCTACCACAGGGTTTCCCAAAGTGCTGGGATTATAGGTGTGAATCACCATGCCTGGCCCTCATTATCACATTGTTTTAATTATTATAGCTTTTAATTATCTTTCAATATCTAGAATAAATTCTCTTTTGTATTACTTTTTCCCAAAAACTTCTAGCTATTTTTCTCCACTTACTTTTGCAATGAATTTTAGAATGAATCTGTTTAGTCTATAAAAAGTCCCATGGACGGACAGAATCTTAACCAGGTGATCAAAATTAAAATAACCAGTAATGGGACAAATCAATCAACATCATGTGCAATGAGATGATCACAATATTATTTCTGTGGTAGTCCTGCCAAAAGTACATAAGCTGAATATAATTATGAGAAAACAGAGAAAAACCAAAACTAAGGTTTACAACACAACTAGTCTGCAACTGTTCAAAAATATCAATGTCAAAAAAGACAAATGCTGAGAAACTGTTCAACACTGAAAGAAGATAAAAACACACGAAAACAGAATGCAACACACAATCTCGGATTTTCTACTGCTATTAAAGAACATTATTAGCTGGGCGCAGTGGCTCACACCTGTAATCCCAGCACTTTGGGAGGTCAAGGCAGACAGATCGCCTGAAGTCAGGAGTTCGAGACCAGCCTGGCCAACATGGTGAAACCCTATCTCTACTAAAAATACAAAAATTAACCGGGTGTGGTGGTGGGCACCTGTAAACCCAGCTACTTGGGAGGCTGAGGCAGGTCAATCACTGGAACCCGAGAGGCGGAGATTACAATGAGCCAAGACTGCACCATTGCATTCCAGCCTGGTGATAGAACGAGACTCCGTCGCAAAACAAACAGAACATTATTAGGATAGTGGCAAAATAATAATGGTAAAATCTGAAACAAGGTCTGTAACTTATATACTAGTATTAATTTTACCCATCATTTATGGGGTTAATAGTGTTGATGCCTAATTTTGATACATGTTCTGCAGTTATGGAAGAGAATGTCTGTTTTTCAGGAGCAAACACTTTAGTACTTAGACATAAAGAGATATGGCAAAATAATGAAACCCTAACTCTACCGACCCCCCCCTACCCCGCGCCAAAAATTACCTGGGCATGGTGGTGCATTTCTGTAGCCCCAGCTACGTGGGTGGCTGAGGTGGGTGGGAGGATCGCTTGAGTGCAGTAAGCTATGATTGCACCCCTGCACTTCAGGCTGGGTGATAGAACAAAATTTCATCTCTAAAATTTCTAATTTTTCAATTTTTTTTTTTTTTTTTTTTTAAAGAGATAGCTGGGCGCGGTGGCTCACATCTGTAATCCCAGCACTGCGGGAAGTCAAGGCAGGTGAATCGCTTGAGGTCAGGAGCTCAAGACCAGCCTGGTCAACATAGTGAAACCCCGACCCTACTAAAAAAATACAGGGCATGGTGGCGCATAACCGCAGTCCCAGCAACTCAGGAGGCTGAGGCAGGAGAATCGCTTGAACCAGGGAGGCAGAGGTTGCATGAGCCCAGATCGCGCCACTGCACTCCATGCTGGGTGGCAGGGTGAGACTCTGTCTCAAAAAGAAAGAGAGAGAGAGAGAGAGAGAGAGGTTCAAATGGTTGCAACAGAAAAATATGCATATATGTATTGTGTACAAAACGGGAAAGGAGACAGGAGAGGGAGCAGGATAAAGCAAAAGAGAAAAATAACATTTGGGGAATCTGGGTAAAGGATACAGAATTTTTTTCTTTTTCTTTTTTTTTTTTTGAGATGGGGTCTCGCTCTGTCACCCAGGCTGGAGTGCAGCGCCGCGATCTCATCTCACTGCAACCACCACCTCCCGAGCTCACGCAATCCTCCCACCTCAGCATTCTGAGTAGCTGGTACCACCGGCGCGCGCCACCAAGCCCAGCTATTATTTTGTATTTTCGGTAGACACGGCGTTTCGCCTGTTGCCCAGGCTGGTCTCGAGACTGGTAACTCATGAACCCAAGTGATCCACCCATCTCAGCCTCCCAAAGTGCTGGGATGGCGTGAGCCACCATGCCCAGACAGGATACAGGAGAATGTCTACCGTTTTTGTTTTTTTTGAAATGGAGTTTCGCTCTTGTTGCCCAGGCTGGTGTGCAATGGCGCGATCTCGGCTCACCCGCCATCTCCGCCTCCTGGGTTCAAGCGCTTCTCCTGCCTCAGCCTCCCGATTAGCTGGGATTACAGGCATGCACCACAACACCCGGCTAATTATTGTATGATGGGGTATCACTATGCTGGTCTCGAACTCCTGATGTCATGATCCGCCATGTCGGCCTCCCAAAGTGCTGGGATTACAGGCGTGAGCATGTTTGTAATTTTTGTTAAACCGGAAGTTACGTGGAAATTAAAATGCAATTCTTAAGAAGTCCCTATCGGGATAACCCATTAAGGACCATAATCCCTAGCCATTTATTCTGTTTTTTCAATGTCCATGAGTATAGTATTTTGTTTTTTTTGTTTGTTGAGACGCAGTCTCGCTCGGTCGCCCAGGCTGGTGTACAGCGGCGCGATCTCGGGTCACTGCAACTTCCGCCTCCGGGTTCAGGCGATTCTTCCACCTGAGTGGTTGGACCTACAGGCGTAGGTGACCTCAACCAGCTAGTTTTTTTTTTTTAGGGTTTTGTTTTTTGAGGAGTCTTGCTCTGTCGCCCCAGATGGAGTGCAGTGGCGCGATCTAAGCTAACCGCTACCTCCGCCTCCCGGTTCCAGCGATTCTCCAACCTCAGCCTCCCGAGTAAGTAGAGACTACAAGCGCGGGCGGGCCACTGCGTCTTTTTTTTCTTTCTGAAACGGAGTCTCACTCTGTCGCCCAGGCTGGAGTACAGCGGCGCGATCTTGACTCACTGCAAACTCGGCCTCCTGGGTTTCAGCAATTCTCCTGCCTCAGCCTCCCGAGTAGCTGGGATTACAGGTGTGCGCGACGACGCATGACTAATTTTTGTATTTTTAGTAGAGAGGGGGTTTGGGTTTCGCCATGTTGGCCAGGCTGGTCTTGAACACCTAACCTCAGGTGATCCGCCCACCTTGGCCTCCGAAAGTGCCGAGATTACAGGCATAAGCTACCACACCCGGCCAGTTTTCGTATTTTTCGTAGAAATGGAGTTTCACCATGTTGGCCAGTCTGGTCTGGAACTCCTGACCTCAGGCCATCCACCCACCTCAGCCTCCCAAGGTGCTGCGATTACAGGCATGAGCCATGGCGCCTGCCTGCCCAGCTAGTTTCTGTATTTCGTCAGTATAGTTTCATTGTTTTCTTCTTTTCTAAATACTTTCCATACAATTTTAAGTAGATATCTCTTTTCTAATTGGTTGCTGTTAATATGTAAGACGTTGATTTATTTTTGCATGTTTAAATTTTGTCCACCCAATTTTCTGAACTCTAGTATTAGTTATCATGTATTATCTTGAATTTTATAGGTAGACAATCAGATCATCCGTTATTAATGCCAACTTTAACTTCCTTTCCAATATGTGTACCTTTTTTTCTTTTCCTGGTCTTCTATTGTATTGGCTGAAAACTCCTGAACAAGTCTGAATAGTGGAGATGACTGTGGGCAATTTTGTGTTTTTTTTTTTTTTTTACTTTCATGAGGATACTGTGATACCGCATATACGATATACGATATTTACTACTTTTTTTTTTTTTTTTTTTTTTTTGTAGAGATGGGGTTTCATGGTGTTAACAAGGATGACCTCAATATCCTGACGTTGTGATCCACCCACCCCAACCTCCCAAAGTTAAGCAATCGTCTATCTCAGCCTCTGAAGTAGCTGGGACCACAGGTGCGTGCCACCACGCCTGGCTAATTTTTTATTTTTTATTTTTTTCTCTTCTCCATCTGAGTCTGCTTGCTAGGGAAATTTTTAAATTTTTTTAAGAGAGAGTGTTGCCTAGGCTGCTGTCCAACTCCTGGGCTCAAGAGATCCTCTTGCCTCAGCCTCCCAAAAGTGCTGGGATTACAGGCATGAGCCACTGTGTGCCCAGCACAAAGTTGTATTCAAATGTAACATACAGAAAAGCACATATGTCATATGGGTACTAGATGCATTTTAACAAAATGAACACATTAAATATGAAAGTTTGTTAAATGTTTTATTTAATACAGCAAAGTCACACTTTTTCTTTAAGCCTATTAAAATAGTAAACTAAATACATTCAAGAGATAAGGCCCATTTGATGATTTTATTTAATTTGCCCCTGCAATCTTATGTGTTTTTTATTTACCACTTTATTGCTTTATTTTCTCACTTTTCTGATCTTACTGAAATAAGCTCTCTTCTTTTCTCCTACAAAGATCTACATCTTATTACCCCTAATATTTTCTGAAAAACAAACTTTTATTTTTTTAACACTCTTCAGAATAAACCACATCTGGAAAGAAACTCGCCTGTTAATGGTGGTTGAGTGAAGATGTGAGGCAGGATCTTTGCTTTTAAAATTTAACTCCTTTTACTGTTAAATATGGCATGCATTAGAATTTACATAAATATAAATGCAGTTTAACAAATTATTAAAAAGAGAAATGTAACTATCATCCAGCTCAAGAAACTGAATACTGCATCAAGAGCTTAACAAATTATTAAAATAGGAACATATAATCATCATCCAGGTCAAGAAACAAAATACTGCCAGCACCCAGATGCTCTCTGCCTGCCCATCTTGATCACACCCATCAACCTCCCTTCACTTCTAGAGTATCCTACTTCCTGATTTTTAGGGCAATCATAAAATCTGCGTCTTTTTATAGCTTTATTCTACCTAGGTATGCATCCCTAAACAATACTGTTTATTTTGGCCTAATTTTTTTTTTTTAATTGTACTTTAGGTTCTGGGGTACATGTGCAGATCATGCAGGATTGTTGCATAGGTACACACATGGCAATGTGGTTTGCTGCCTCCATCCCCCTGTCACCCACATCTGGCATTTCTCCCCATGTTATCCCTCCCCAACCCCCCCACCCCGACACTGTCCTTCCTTTGGGCCCCCCCACCAACAGACTCCAGTGTGTGATGCTCCCCTCCCTGTGTCCATGCGTTCTCATTGTTCAACACCCGCCTATGAGTGAGAACATGCAGTGTCTGATTTTCTGTTCTTGTGTCAGTTTGCTGAGAATGATGGTTTCCAGATTCATCCATGTCCCTACAAAGAACAGGAATTCATCGTTTTTTATGGCTGCACAGCATTCCATGGTGTATATGTGCCACATTTTCCTTGTCCAGTCTATCGTCGATGGGCATCTGGGTTGGTTCCAGGTCTTTGCTATTGTAAACAGTGTCCCTGTGAACATCCGTGTGCATGTGTCTTTATAACAGAATGATTTATAATCCTTTGGATATATACCCAGCAATGGGATTGCTGGGTCAAATGGAATTTCTTTTTCTAGGTCCTTGAGGAAGCACCACACTGTTCCACAATGGTTGAACTAATTTACACTCCCACTAACAGTGTAACAGTGTTCCTATTTCTCCACATCCTCTCCAGCATCTGTTGTCTCTAGATTTTTTTAATGATCGCCATTCTAACTGGTGTGAGGTGGCATCTCAATGTGGTTTTGATTTGCATTTCTCTAATATCAGTGATGATTAACATTTTTTCATATGTTTGTTGGCCTCATATATGTCTTCTTTTGAAAAGTGTCTGTTCATATCCTTCTCTCTCTTTTGGATGGGTTTTTTTTCTTGTAAATCCGTTTTAGTTCTTTGTAGATTCTGGATATTAACCCTTTGTCAGATGGGTAGATTGCAAAAATTTTTTCCCATTCTGTTGGTTGCCGGTTCACTCTAATAATTGTTTCTTTGGCTGTACGGAAGCTCTGGAGTTTAATTAGGTCCCATTTGTCTATTTTGGCTTTTGTTGCCAATGCTTTTGGTGTTTTAGTCATATTTTAAAGCATATTTGAATAGAATAATATAGTATGTAGGATAATATAGTATGTATTATTTCTGGGTTCTTTAATTCACAATTATGTTTTGAGATTCACCCATGCTCTAGGGGAGCAGAGGTGGTCTGCTCATTTCCCTTGCCAATAATACTATTTATTTGTATGAATATATACCACAATTTATCCAATCTAAGTTGCATGTATAGGCATTTGGGGTTGTTTCAAATTTGTGGTTCTTAATGTTGCCATGAACATTTTTGCACACATTGCAAGCGCACAGGGGCTTGTATTTCTGTTGGCTATAAATCTAAACATGGTATTTCTGAATCTTAATGTAAATATTCACCTTCATTCGACAAAGCCAAAATATTTTTCAAAATGGTTGTACCAATTTATATATCCAATAGCAGCATGTGAGAATTTCTGTTGCTCCACATCCTTGCCAATATTTCGTATTGCCATTGTTAGTCTTTTTAATTTGGCAATTCCTGCGAGTTTATAAAGCTGTCTCATGGTTTTAATATTCATTTCTCTCATCACAATGAGGGTGAGCACCTTTTCATGTTTACTAGCCATTTGAATGTTTCCTTTGGGAAATGTCTGCTGATACGATTTGGATCTGTGGCCCCGCCCAAATCTCATTTTCAATTGTTATCCCCAGTATTGGAGATGGGGCATGGGCATGGTGGGAGGTGACTGGATCATGGCGCTGAAGTTCTCATGAATGGTTTAGCACTATCCCTCCTTGGTACTGTATCGAGAATGAGTTCTCACAAGATCTGGTTGTTTAAAAATGCTTGGTACCTCCCCCCGCCCCCCTTGATCCAGCTCCTGCCATGTAAGACACCTGGTTCCACTTGTCTCCTGCCATGAGAGAAAGCTCTTTCCGGCCTCTCCAGAAGCAGATGCTACCATGCTTCCTATACAGTCTGCAGAACTGTGAGTCAATTAAACCTCTTTTTTACAAAGTACCCAGTCTCAGGTATTTCTTTATAGCAGTGCAAGAACAGACTAATGCACCTGCTTAAGCCTCTTATATACATTCTCTCACTGAATTGTCACTTTTAGTTTTTGAGATGGAGTTTCACTGTCGCCCGAGCTGGAGTGCAATGGCTCGATCTTGGCCTACTGGGTTCATTCGCCTGTCTCAGCCTCCCGAATAGCTGGGATTACAGGCACTCTCCCACCTCAGCCTCCCAAGTAGCTGGAATTACAGGTGCCTGCCACAACGCCCAGCTAATAGTTTTGCATTTTTAGTAGAGATGGGGTTTCACTATGTTGGCCAGGCTGGTCTTGAACTCCTGACCTCACAATCCACCAGCCTCGGCCTCCCAAAGTGCTGGGATTACAGGCGTAAGCCACCGTGCCCGGCCTTTACCCTATGCATTTCTATATTATTTGAATTTCAATGAGGATGAAGACTTTTATGATGATCCACTTCCACTTAATGAACAGTAAATATATTTTCTTTTTCTTTTTTTTGAGACAGAGTCTTGCTCTGTTGCCCAGGCTGGAGTGCAGTGGCATTATCTTGGCTTCCAGGTTAAAGTGATTCTCCTGCCTCAGCCTCCTCAGTAGCTGGGATTACAGGTGCCCACCACCACACCCAGCCATTTTTTTTTGTATTTTCAGTAGAGATGGGATTTCACCATGTTGGCCAGGCTGGTTTTGAACTATTGACCTCAAGTGATCCGCCTGCCTCAGCCTCCGAAAGTGTTGGATTACAGCCATAAGCCACTGAGCCTGGCCTATAATTTTCTTATCCTTCTTGGATAACATTGAAAGATAATAAATAATAATAATATTTTCCTTGCCATGACAAGGATTATTGTCTTTCTTAAATTTTTTAGAATTAAAATGGAGGCGGGTTTTGCCATGTTGCCCAAGCTGATCTCAAAATGGGCAACATGGCAGTTTGGGCTCAAGCAATCCACCCACCTCAGCTTCCCAATGTGCTAGAATTCCAGATGTGAGCCACCATGACTAGCCACAAGGATATTGTTAAAAATATTTTTTTCCTTCCTTCAGTTTCCTTTATTTTAAGAATACAATATATAACATATATACAAAATATGTGTTAGCTTACTATGTTATCAGTAAGACTTCTGGTCAACCATAAACTATTAGTAGTCTAAAGCTATGCACAGATTTTTTATTGCATGGAGGTATCAGCGTCTTTAACACCTGAATTGTTCAAGGGTCGAATATATACATATACTCACACATACATGCATATTTATTTTATTTCTCTATATTTTAGAAATATCAACACTTATGCTAGCCTTTCTGAATTTCTTGGCATACTCCACTTCTTATATCCAAATCTTCCTCTATTTTGGATTTTTCATTTTACCGGGAGTACATCTTCAAGCAATTTTATCAAAATGGGATGGCACAAACTTTCAGAGATCTTACTCATTTTTACCTCCAACTTAAACATGAGTGAGGTTGGATACAGAATTCTGTCTTGAGAATAATTTCCTCTCAGAACACTGAAGGCAGTTATCTTCCAGCAAACCATGCTGCAGGTGAGAAATTCATGTCAGTCCGATTTTCAGTTTTGAGTCTATGTAATTTGTTTTCTACCTCTGAAATAGTAAGTACTTTAGTAATATACAGGGAGATACTTCTTGTTGGTTTGTTTTTGTATTTTTCCTGCTTGGTCCTTGGTGTGCCTTTTATATGTGGAAACTCAGATTTTTAAATTTTCTCCTTCCATTGTCTGATCTTTTCTTCTGTAACTTCTATGAAATGGGTACTGGATCACTCAGATCTATCCTCAAAGGATGAATTTTCCTCATGTACTTTCCATCTGTCTATCTGTAGGTCTTCTTACTTTATAGTCTGCAAATTTCCTCTGTTTTATTTTTATGAAAAGTAACTGGTCTTAAGTGTACTGTTTAACTCTCCAGCTGAGTTTTAATTTCAATTAAATTCTTCAATATAAAACGAATTTTATTAATCATTACTTTTTATCCATGGAAGTGTTTTTTTGTTCTTGTTTTTTTGAGACACAGTCTTGCTCTGTTGCCCAGGTTGGAGTGCAATGGCATGATCTCCGCTCACTGAAAACTCTGCCTTCCAGGTTCAAGTGATTCTTATGCCTCAGCCTCCCGAGTAGCTGGGACTTCAAGCGTGTGCCACCATGCCCAGCTAACTTTTGTATTTTTAGTAGAGACAGGGTTTTGTCATGTTGGCCAGGCTGGTCTCAAACTCCTGGCCTCAAGTGATCCACCCACCTCAGCCTCCCAAAGTGCTGGGATTATAGGTGTGAGCCACCACGCCTGGCCAGGAAGCTTTTTTTTTTTTTTACTTTGGATCTAATTCATGCTTGGCTCTGTAAAGATACATCCTATGATTAGAACTTCCCCAAGTTCCACTCTACTTCTTCATTATCTCTGTTTCTACCACAGGCAGCTGTTTTGTTTATTTTAGTCTCTTCTAAGTCTAGTTTCCCTCAAATTTCTGGTGAGCCTTTATCACCTACTCACACTGGTTAGTTATTATAAGAAACATGTGTTTCCTCAACAGTTGTATTCATGTGCCTCCAAAGCCCAAATGGAAGGTCTGTCTCAGTGTGGGTCTCTGCAGGTAAGTGGCACACTGATAGATGGGCCTCCCTTTACAAGTGCAGAAAAAGAAAGCAGTTTTACCTTATTGTTGCCAAAATCATCTGGCTGTATTTTGATGGTATTGTCCTTTAATGCATATCAATCCTTGATAGAGCTCCTTTTCTTGTTCTCCTCTCGTTCAACCCTCCTCACTCATTTACTGCAGAAGTCCATTCACTAAGGCTCTGCTTTGTACACTCTACCTCCAGTCCCCAAGGCAAATCTGCTTTTCTTGAACTGTTCTCATGACTTTATCCTGGAACTAATGCCATTGCTAGGGCACTTTATATGAAGGGAGAGAAGGAGTAGGGGAAGTAACTGTTTTGAAGGCAGGTCTTTCATTACCTGCCCTGATATTCCACTTTCCCCCAAAACTGCTCCATCTTCCTATACTTGCTGCCTCTAGGCTTAGAGATTAAGAAAAGAGCCCTGCTAAGACGCTCTCTGACCTCCATCATGCAGCAGGAACATCTATTCTGGGTTGCATTTTATTCTGTGCTGGTTCCTCCATCAATATAATTCCAATTGTTTTCTAGTACCGTAATATTTCTAAAAACTTCTGGTATCATAACAGTAACAATAATGATAGCTAACATTAATTCAGCATTTGCTACATGTAAAGAAACTCTCCTAAGTGCTCTGTACATATTGTCTCTCCTGATTTCACAGTAACTCTAGAAGGCAAGTACTATTATCAACATCCTAATTTTACAGATGAGGCAACTGAGGCCAAACAAGAATAAGCAACTTGCTCAAGGTCATGCAGTTGGTAATGGCAGAGCTTAGATTCAGACACAAGTAATCTAGTTTCAAAGTCTCCCTTTTCTGTTCTTTTTTTTTTTTTAATGACAATGATTTATTCTTTGTCTTATGTCTATTTTGTCATCTCCAATGATATCTGAGAAGTAGGGGAAGGTAAATGGGTATGTTAAGTCCACTATTTTATAATAAAAACCACTGTTTTCATTACACCATTACTGTTTTCACTACACTACAGTTTTAATTGGTAGAATTATGTTTTAGAGAGGATGGAGGATCTGGTGAAGGAATCTAGTGACCAAAAATGGGCTCTACGAAACTGTCTGCAATCTGAACCAAGAGAGGTGATACAAAGAATTCCAAAATAAGAGGTTTGGAAGTGGCTATTTCAAAGTATAGATAATTAAAAAAAAAAAAAAACCACACAACCTATTGAAGCATTAAACAATAGCATTTTCATGTTCTCAACAATTCATTAGTTCACTGTCACCAACATCAAAGAGAATTTGAGAACATAATAAAATGTTAGTCTCATCCTGTTTCCTGACAGTGGCCTTTATAATACTTTAATTCAACTCAAATACATATGATATACCTGCTACATTCACTATGCTCCAAAATGGAGTAAAGATATGAAAGGCATTGTCCTGCTGTCCCTGCCCTTACAGAGCTTACAGTCTAGTGGGAGGCACAGACAAGTAAACAGCTATAATTCAGTGCAACAATAAGTGCTATGATACAGGTAGGTACATGGAGGGTGCCATCAGAACAAAGAGGGGAGAGGCCTGCCAAGGAAGTTTCCCTGGAAATACTCTTGAACTGAGTGTTAAAGGATATGCTATTATTGGTTTGGGGAGATTAAACTGAATTTATTATCCTTTGCCTAAAATCTGTATCTAATTCCACTTCCACTTCCTGATATGTCAAATTACTTCTCTATTTTTTTTTTCCTTAGGAGACAGGGCCTCATTGTTTCACCCAGGCTGGAATGCAGTGGCATGATTATAGCTTACTGCAGCCTCAAACTCCTAGATGCAAGTAATCTTTCTGCCTCAGCCTCCCGAGTAGCTGGGACTACAGGCATGCCCCACCACACCTGGCTAATTGTACATGTGTGTGCATGTGTGTGTGTGTAGAGAAAGGGTTTCACTCTGCTAGGATTACAGGTATAAGCCACCATGCCCAGCCCCTACTCTCCATTCCTATTACAACTATCTCATTTCAGTCTCCATCATTTTGCACACTGATAACAGTAATCATCTCATAATTAGCCTTTAATTAAATCTCTTCACTAGCTAAAAAACCAAATGTGATCCTGAAAACTCCACTTGGGTGACAGCCACTTGATCTGGGCCCTCTCCAGCCTCTTTTGTCCACCCTCTTTCCCACTGTGCTGAACTTTCTCTAGATCTCTAAAAACATCATGTTCTGTTTTGCCTAAATGCCTTTACTCAAGCTGCCTAATCACCACAGTTTGTGAGGATCTAACCTTCCTTTGCTGATACCTACTCAGCCTTTAACCACAACCCTTCTGATGTCATCCTCATGGCCACTCCTTGTCACCCTCCTCCAGCCAAGCTGAGTCAGGAACCTCTCCTTTGTGCTACCATAGCATGCTACCTCATCATAACACTAACCACAAAGAATTATGCTCAAATTATTCTGTGATTGTCTGTTTACCTGATTCTCTGTTACTTAGATCATCAGGCTAGTACAATACAAAGGAAGCAATCAAGAAATACCGAAAGAATGAAAGAATGAAGGAACGAACAAACGAAGAGAGTTAAGCCTGTGAAAGTTGATGAGACAACCAAAGGAGATAATGGAGAAGACAGAACACTGGAGCAATACCCACCTTGAGGGGGTAGGAAGAAAGAAGCTAGAGAAGGAAACAGAATGAACAATCAAAGAGGTAGGAAGAAAACTTCTAGAACTATACAGTAAAGCAAATCCAAAAAAAGAGAAATTTAAGAAGGGCAAGTAGTCAACAGCATCAAACACTACATAGAGGTTAAAGAAGGTGAGAACTAGTGAGAAGAAGGCCACTAGTGATCCTGAGGTTGCTGATGCTGAGTTAACACCCACCTCAATTCCAGCACTGTCAGGGGCCTCCTTTCTCAACCGCTGATTGAGGCTACTGAGGGCTTACAAATAACCAATGGTATAAAACTTACCTGTGCAATCTTTTTTTTCTACTATCAAAAAATTGAAAAACAGACACCATACAAAAGAAAATAAAATCCCACCATCCAGATACAACCTGTTATGTCACTATTTCCTTTGTTTTTTATGTTTATACATTTTATATCATTGTTATGTTGAATTATACATCCTAAACAATTCCTTAATTAGTATTAATTATTAATATAATTAAAAATGAAGCTTAATTTATGCTTTATTCAGCACAAGTTAGATTTCTCATTGGAAATTGGTAAAATTAGTATCCCACTTATAAATAGAAAAAAGAAAAAATGCTATAGAATTAGACATGCCTGCTTGGCCAAGTATGTACAATGGCTTTCCTGTTATAATACTACAATTACCTATTTTTTTTTTTTTTTGAGACAAAGTTTCTATCGCTCAGGCTGGAATGCAGTGGTGTAGTCGTGGCTTACTGCAACCTGTGCCTCCTGGGCTCAGGTGATCCTCCCACCTCAGCCTCCTGAGTAGCTGGGACTATAAGTGTGCACCACCATGCCCAGCTAATTTTTGTATTTTTTGTGGAGACAGGGTTTCACTGTGTTGTCCAGGATGGTCTTGAACTCCTGGGCTCACCTTGGCCTCCTAAAGAGTGGTGATTATAGTTATGAGCCACCCAGCCTGGCCCTTAATTTTTACCAACAAAATTTACTCATGCTAAAAGGTGGTACACCATCTCAAGGATCTTATCTTGACCCATTTTACAGTTGATTTTATGCATGCTCTGGAGCTTGGCTGCCAAAAATAGGTTAGGAACTAGCTATAGAAACATCTATAGCAGTTGCAGGATTTTCTCCTAGGTTAAAAAAAAACAAACTCCAGTTAAAATTAGATATACTGGTTTGTAAATAATTTAATACAGCCTAAATTACATTAAGTGCGCTTGTGTGACAATTTGTTGTATCTAGAAAAATAGTGTGAACCAGAGTTTTCAACCTTCCTCTGAGATTTTCTTTTTTCAGTATGGAGTATGTTTTAGTAGAAAAAATAAAAAGTAGAAGGAATGCAACATTTCTAAAAGTAAAAACTACTAGGTCAAAGGGTATGAACATTTTTAAGGTTTTTAATACATATCACCAAACTGGTTTCAGAATAGCTATATAAACTTTACACTTCCTTCAATAAATGAGCTTTATTTTCCCATACCCTTGCCAACACTGGGTATTCTTATTTTTATTTCTTTATTTTTTTCCTGAGAATATTCCAAGTAAGGTATTCTTATTTTTGGTCTTTGCTGATCTAATAGTTAAAAATACCTTATTGTTTTAATTATGTTTATAATAATAGTAAAAATAAACATTTGTTCATATTTATTGGCACTTCTTTTTAACAAATTGCTAATTCTGTATCTTTTACCTATTTTTCTGGTGGGCATTTGTTTTTAACCTATCTTTTAATATACAACATTTATAAGAACTCTTTATACATTCATATTACCCCTTTGTTAAAATAATTCTTTTTTATCTTTTAATATATGACATTTGACATAAAAGATTTTTTATTTTATACCATCACATAATCTTTTATTTCTTCCTTAGAATCATATTTAGAAAATTCTTTCCCACATACATATTTTATAGATTTTCACTCAAAATTCTTTCTAATATGGCTACAGTGGAATACCATTTATATCAGCGAGATAATTTATCTCTACCATCTAATAACAAACGAAGTCACAATTACAATCCCAATAGTAGCCAATAAGAAACAGGTTTAAAATTAAGTTCTAGATTTTTCTTACTCCAATTGTTTCATTAGCTGTTTAGATGACTTTTAAAAACCAGAGTTTTGAGTTTAGAAAATTCATTCAAAGTTCCCTTTAACCCATACGAAGCACAGATCTCTTGCTAGTTATCACCCACCTCTCAAAAACCTGTTAGGGATCCTTATGATGGGACAGGACTGAATGAAGCGCCTCCTAACTGGGTCCCATCGTATTTTCTTCTTACCTGTTACCACAATTATCAGCAATAAGTCAGACACATACAACACATGGCAAATAATACATAGTTACTGTAGTTATAAAGACAGAAAAACAGGAAACAAAACAATACTTGAATACAGAAAGAAAGTGATATAAAGTAGCATTTAATCCTGTTTTGGAAGTCAAAATTAAATTAATATATAAGCAGCGATGAAGGTTTTCAACTCTTACCCCCAAGAATACAATTTTGTGCACCGTTTTTCGGAATTCTGGTTCAACAGTATGTGCACTCAATAATCACCAATGCCATCTTGTGGCAAAAATTCACCAGGAGCTTTATGAACAGATTAGAAACAATGACATTTAAAAGTCAGTTAATTTCAAAATGGAGCTCTGAAACTAACTGGACATAACATAGGCTCCTGTTCTCTTCAAGGTTATAATAATTATATGGTTAAGAAGATAAAGCAATGGGCATCATTCCTTAAATATTAAATAAGCTGACTCTACTATAATTAAATTTTAAAACAGCAACCAAATAAAACAAACATTTAAAATCTTGGCACTTCCATGGAAGAAGGGAGGGAAGGAGCTCATCTGCCTTCCCAGGAAGCAAATTAGTTCCATGTTAACCTCAATTAAAATTTTTTGTCTTATAAAATAGAAGAAAAACCTAATCAATTAACGGAACTGTTAAATGGGGTAATTTTCTCTTTTCCCAAAGTTTTGATAACTCCCAAAGATAACTCTTGACAATAAAAACAATTAACACTTGCGTAATGTTTAAGGTTTACAAACAGCTTTCACATATATTACCGCATGTGATTCTCACAACAATCCTGTATTGATTCAACAATCATTTTATTAAGCATCTGCTGTGTCTGGAGCCCTATGCTAGGACTGAGGCTTGCAAGAGTTGCAAAACAAGGACTGATTCCAGCTCTTCAGAGCCCATGGTCTCACAAGGAAGGCAGATGTGTAAACAAATAATTACATTACAGTGAAGAAACTGCTGTAACAGGAGCTATAAAAACACTTTGAAGAAGATAGTATCATCATCATTTTACAAGTAAGGAAGCTAAAAGAAAATTAAGTAATTTAATGCCAGAGCCAGGATTCAAACTAGGCCTTCTGACTCTAAAAACTTGCCTTCTTTCCACTACACCATATTTATCCTCTCTTAAATTCCCTAGAAAAAGAAGTTTTTATTTTTGGCAACTGGAAATATATTCAGATGTCCATCAACAAGGTCTAGTTTGCTTACTACGGAACATGTACATAGAGATATACAAATTCTGTATAATGAAATGGCATCACCTGCATATTTGCACTTAATTTTGTAGAGAATACAGACTCATAGGCAAGGGGAATAGTTATTTATTTTGCAAAAGGGTTTATTTTTTAATATTCTAAGTTGTTTAAATCAGTGATTCCCAAATGTTGGTCTACAGACCACTGCTAGGCTAAGGTGAAGATTCACTGATCCAACAAAAAAATGATAAAAATACGGACAAGGCAATAAGTTTTTCAAAAAGCTGAATTGTTCCATTTAAAGGCCTGCCCTTTTTTCAGAGATTAGAACCTTTTTGTTGTTAAATATTCTTTACCTTATGAAATGATGCTGATAAGAAAATGGTAGTTGGTTTTGTTTTTAATATTCTTTCGTGGAAAAATTGAAAATTTGCAAGCCCATATCTACTCTAAATATACATATATAAATAAATATAAGTGCATATATATATATATTTTTTTAATGTACAGGTTTATGACATTCAACAGTCTAGAGAACCATTGTTTTAAATCAATACAGTATGTGTTGATGACTCCAGAGTCCAAAGCTGTAAACCACACTGTCAAAGAATACATAAGATATACAAGAAACCTCCCTTGCCCTTAAGAAGTTTATATTCTAATTAGGGAGACAAGACAGACACATACAACAATTAGCAATACAAGACAGAATATAACAAGTGATTAACTCAAAATTTGACATTTTTATGTATCAAAAGTGTTAAAATGTACATACCCTTTGACCCAGCTATTCCACTTCTAGGAATCTATTCCTAAAGAAACAATCATAGATGCATGGAAAGATGTATGGACAAAGGTATTAACTACGGTATTATTTATAATGGTAAAAAAATTAGAAACACTTTCAATGTCCAATGATAGGGAGATGGTTAAGTATGCTAAATGAACATACTTAAATATGCTCATATTCTCCATACCACTAAAGATATATACAAAACTATTCATTAACATGACAAAACATTCACAATATATTGCAAATGAAAAATACAATGTACAAAACAGTATTAAAGCATGATACCATTTTAGTAAAGAAAAAAGTATTTTTATGTATTCATAAAAAATATAGGAAAGATTACATCAAATTAATGTATTTGACTGTAGTTATCTTTGGATGGTTCTAATGAATTATTTTTGTTTTTTCCCTTTATGATGGTCTTTGTTTTCCAAGCTCTCTGAGTAGGCATTACTTTTAGACTGGAAGAAAAACAATATTGTATTTTTTTTATTTTTAAAAAAGTTATTACAAAAAAATACTGGAAAGAAACATACCAAAGTCTTAACACTGGTTGGTTATGACTGGGCCTGAGGTTTTATTACCCCTTTTGTGTTATCCATAAATTCTATTATATATGATTTTATAAAGGAAAAATATAAAAAACTACTTTGGAGTAACACTGAGGGAATAACATTAAAAATTACCAAACCGGGCCTGGCGTGGTGGCTCATGCCTGTAATCCCAGCATTCTGGGAGGCCAAGGCACGTGGATCACTTGAGGTCAGAAGTTTCAGACCAGCCTGGACAACGTGGCAAAACCCCATCTCTACTAAAAATACACAAAAATTAGTCAGACATGGTGGAAAGTGCCTGTAAACTCAGCCACTCAGGAGGCTGAGACAGGAGAATCACTGGAACCCAAAAGGCAGAGTTTGCAGTGAGTAGAGATCGCACCACTGCACTCCAGCCTGGGTGACAGAGTGAGGCTCTGTCTCAAAACCAAAAACAAACAAAAATAATTAACAAACAAAAATTGTAATTAACAAAACCCTTTTTATGTTTTCTCAGAGCTTCTGTCAAACATCTTTGGCATGTCTGTCTCTCAGCAACCAGCATAAGTCTATGCACAGACTCCTGTGGACTCTATGGAGGTTATTCAATCAAGGCAGGCACTGACTTCAGAACCCACGTTTTAATCTTTCATCCAAAGAGCAGAAAAAAAGAGAAACCAGCAACATAGCAGTGTAATATCAATACAAATATACGTCTTAAATTTTAAAATAAATATATGCCTCTCCAGTTTCATATAAATATATTCCTGGTCTGAACTTTTATTCATTGATGTTTTAGTTTTTATATATTCAAAGTGCCAATCTTCATAAGTGATAGCTTCAACTCTTCAAAACAAAAACATAGGCCAGGCATGGTGGCTCACACCTGTAATCACAGCACTTTGGGAGGCCGAGATGGGTGGAGTCTAAGGTCGGGAGTTTGAGACCAGCCTGGCCAACATGGTGAAACCCTGCCTCTACTAAAATACAAAAAAAAAAAAAAATTAGCTGGGTATGGTGGCGGGCACCTGTAGTCCCAGCTACTCAGGAGGCTGAGGCAGGAGAATTGCTTGAGCCCAGGAGGCAGAGGTTGCAGTGAGCTGAGATCACGCCACTACACTCCAGCTTGGGCAACAGTGAGACTCTGTCTCAAAAAAAAAAAAAAAAAAAAAAAAAAAACCACACACACACACAAATCCATAATTTCTTCAATGATTTCATCAGTATTTTGTTTTTTGCTAGGATTAAATTATTTTTCTCTTTTTTACTATGTTTACTTCACTATAAATGTAACACAGTCATTGGCTAAATTAAGATGATAGGCTGAGTACACTGAGCAAGCTTACCTTCCCCTAAAATCTCCCAAACAACAGATCAGTCATTTAAATAAAAAAAAAAAAAAGCCCCCGTTGCTGACATTTTTGGAAAAAAAACAAACAAACCCATAATCAAAAGAAAACAAGAAATGCCCTTAGTGGACTAATACTATGAGGAATCATTGGAAGATGAAAAGCAGATAGACTTGCCTAAAGGAAGAGACCACAGTCCTACACACCAAAAGAGGACCAGGGCAAGTGGAGGGATCAGCTTACAGTGTAAACTAAGCCCAAGACAACAGGAAGTGAAACAATTTGAAACACTTGCAGCCTAAGTGATTGGAGTGTAGCAGAGAAGTTACAAAGCAGGTGAACCCCTCCCAGTCATTTACCGTTTTGAGTCAAGCATTATAGAATAGAGGTATTTGCTCCCAGATAGGAACAGTAGCAAAAACAACAAAAGTGTCACTCTCCAGCTAGAACAATGAGTGTGGACACTGGGATCAGAAAGAGAAGATAAAACCCTACGGGGATAATAACACCCAGGCAGAAGAGGGGACAGTCACACTGAAGAAGCCTGGCAACTAGCACACTTCATCTCATTGCCGCACATTCCATCCCTATCCACAATCCGTGGAGACCTGCTACGATAAACAGATGCAACACTCACAGGAAGGCTAACTAGGACTCACAGATAAAGATGAACGCGCATAAAACTAAGACCCAAGCATGAAGTATTACAGAAAAGTATATTTAAAAGTTAAGACACAAAAGAGAATTAGACAATATTAAAATTTCAACTACCTTTTTGTTTGGTTTGCCGAAATGAACAAGCTAATCCTATACTTCAGATGGAAAAAAGCAGGAAACCCAGAATACCAAACAATCTTGGACAAAGAACTGAAAGTTAGAGGCCTCACACTTCCTAATTTCAAAGCTTTCTGCAAAGATACAGTATTCAAAAACTGTGGTACTGCCACATGGATGGACACACAGATGAAATGAATGGAACTGAGAGTCCAAAAGTAAACCCTAACATCCACAGTCAATTGATTTTTTGACAAGGGTGACAAGACTATTCAGTGGGGAATGAACAGTCTTTTCAACAAATTGTCCTGGGACACTGGGATATACTTTTACATGTAGAAATCTATACCTACTCCAACTCTTGCTCAAGAAGGAGAATGAAATAAAGAAATTTTTTAAAGGATATTTATTTATTTATTTATTTATTTTGAGATGGAGTCTCGCCCATCACTACGCCTGGCTAATTTTTTTTTATCTTTAGTAGGGACGGGGTTTCGCTATGTTGGGCAGGCTGGTCTAGACCTCCTGACCTCATGATCCACCTGCCTCAGCTTCCCAAAGTGCTAGGATTACAGATGTGAGCCACCACGCCCAGCCCAATAAAGAAATTTTTTTATATGCAAGGACCCAAAAAGTTTGTTTCCTTCAGAATTCTGATGAAAGAATTACTCAAAGATATGTATCTGACTTTTCTTTAAAAACTTAATGCAAGAAAAACAACAAAAAAAAGTTAATGCAAGAATAACAAGGCACAAGAAAAGAGTGAGCAAAGAAACCAGTAAAACCTTTAAGTCTAAATATGCACTGATTGGGGAAAAAAACATTACTAATGTTCTAAACTATAATCTCAGATACTATCAACAGGAATATTAATAAGGGTAGAAAGGGAGGTTGAGAGAAGGAAAACCAGAAGAACATTAAAGTATCTGTCTTATTCAGATGAAGGATATGGAAAATGATTAATATGGATACTGACAGAAAAATATAAATTGAAGTATTATGTAAAAGATCTAAGAATACTAGATGGCTTCACTGGTGAATTCCTCCAAATATTTAAGGACCAATTGCCAAATAAAATTGATATAAGTAACCAAAGGTCTCATTCTAGGGAATCTGAAGACGCATCTAAGAAGTCAGTTCTGATTTTCTTAAAATGAGAAAGACTAGTTAACAGTAGTTGCCAAAGTGTTTTATCAAAACTGATCATGTTGGCAAGGATTCAGAGGAACTGGATGAGTTATACTTTGCTGGTAGGAACGTAAAATAATACACACATACTCTGAGAGACAGTATGGCAGCTTCCTACAAAACTAAATATATGCTTACCATACAACTCAACAATTACATTCTTGGGCCTTTACCCCAGAGAAATGGAAACTTATGTCCACACAAAGACCTGTACACAAATGTTCATAACAGCTTTATTCACAATAGCCAAAACATGGAACTAATCCCAATGTCCTTCAGTGAATGAATGGTTAAACAACTGTGGTACAACCGTGAACCACTGATTCATGCAACCAAGAGAAAAAAAAAAAGTGTCAAAAGGTTACATACTATATGAATTTACTCATATAACATTCTCGAAATGACAAAATTTTAGAGAACAGATTAGTAGTCACCAGGGGTTTGTCAGGCAAGGTGGTTGTGGCTGTATCAGGGTACCACAAGGGATCCTTGTGATGGAATTGTTCTGTATCTTGACTGTGGTGGTCACATGAATCTTAACCTACAATAAAACTGTACAGAATATGATACACACACACACACACACACACACACACACACACACGCAAGCACACACACACAAGTACATGTAAAACTGATGAAACCTGAGTAAGGTCACTGGATTGTATCAATGTCAATTTCCTAGTTGTATTACTGTACAATAGTAACAGGATGTTATCATTCCAAGAAATTGCTTGGGGAAGGGTATATGGATCTCTCAGTATTATTTCTTTCTTTTTTATTTTTTTTATTTTTATTTTTTGAGACAGGATCTTGCTCTGTCACCCAGGCTGGAGTACAGTGGCACGATCTGGAATCACTGCAACCTCCACCTCCTGGGCTCAAGCGATCCTCCCACCTCAGCCTCCCAAGTAGCCGGAATTACAGGCGTGTGCCACCAGGCCTGGCTAATTTTTGTAGAGACGGCGTCGTCTCACCAAGTAAGGCTGGTCTCAAACTCCTGGGCTCAAATGATCCACCTGCCTCAGTCTTCCAAGTACTGGGATCACAGGCGTGAGCCACCGCACCCAGCCAATATTATTTCTTAACACCGCAAGTGCATCTACAAGTCTCAAAATAAAAGGTATAAAACTTAAATAAAAACCAAAATGAAGAAAAAAAATGATGGTGCTAATATGGAATAGATTACATTAAAAAATGATATATCTAACACAATTATGAATATTAAACAATTCGAAATATTGAATCAGAGAAAATGATCCAAGAATTCTGACTTAGGTGGCTACAACATGTGCTACAGCCCTACTGTAGTCCTATGTAATTCAGGATCTATACAGATTTCAAAAAAGAAGCAAATTAATACTGTATCTGGAATCACTGCACAGTTGTACAGATTGCTTACTGCACAAGTGCTCTGGGCAGTGTCCAAGTGGAGGCTAAAGCCAGCCTTTACTCTGTTCCCCAGTGTATCCATGGGACTATGTCTACCTGGAAGAGGAATCTTCAAAATTTCACAATGGCACACTTTGAGCTAACAGTGATCTACTTGTTAAGTAAATGACTTACTTTTAAATTTAGGATAATCAACATTTATTATCTACTCTATGCCAAGCACCTTTATATACTGAGTATCTACTCTATGCTTAGCCATTATAAATACTCTTTTTTGGCAGGACGCAGGGGAAGTAGTCACAGGGTCTAGCAATGTTGCCTAAGGTGGTCTTGATCTGGACTCAAGCATTCCACCCGCCTCCGTCTCCCACCAGGAAGACAACAGGCATGCACCATCACGCCCGGCTAATTTTTGTTTATTTTGTAGATATGGGGCTGGGGTTTCACCATGTTACCCAGGCTAGTCTCAAACTCCTGAGATTACAGACATGAGCCACCATGCCCAGTCTTTTTCAGTTTTAACATTTTATGATTCTAAGAAGTTTCAAACAAGGAGAAAATATGAAAAAGGTAAAAGTTCATTTTAAAATCTTTTTTTTTTTTTTTACTGTTCATGCGGTTTTTTTCTGTGTAAGATTTGCCAAAAATCCTGCCTGTATTTGTACTTTACATGTACCTGTATGAATGTGCCTATCTTGAAATATTAACTATCACCAGAAAATGTTTTTCTTAATTGAGTATCACCTCCTTCCTTTTTATCTCCAGCAAAACTTCACTTAGAAAAATAAACTGAGGCCAGGCACAGTGGCTCAGGCCTGTGATCCCAACATCTGGGGAGGCCGGGCAGGCAGATCACTTGAAGTCAGGAGTTCAAGGCCAACCTGGCCAACATGGCGAAACCTCATTTCTACTAAAATAGCTGAGTGTGGCAGTGGTGCCTGTAATCCTAGCTACTCAGGAGGCTGAGGCAGGAGAATCACTTGAACCTGGGAGGCAGAGGCTGCAGGGAGCCGAGATTGTGCCACTGCACTCCAGTGTGGGTCACAGAGTGAGATACTGTCTCAAAAAAAAAAAAGAAAAAGAAAAACAAACAAACAAAAAACCAAACTAGAGAAGTAACCAATTTTGAAAGTGAAGACATGGCCGGGACTGGTGACTTTTGGCCTGTAATCCCAGCACTTTGGGAGGCTGAGGCAGGTAACTTGAGGTAAGGAGTTTGAGACCAACCTAGCCAACATGGTGAAACCCTATCTCTACTAAAAATACAAAAATTAGCCAGGTGTGGTGGTGGGCATCTGTAATCCCAGCTACTCAGGAGGCTTGCCTTGAACCCAGGAGGCAGAAGCTGCAGTGAGCCGAGATCACACCATTGCACTCCAGCCTGGGGATAAACCCAGACCAAGTCTCAAAAAGAAAAAAAAGAGGTCAGGTGTGGTGGCTCACGCCTGTAATCTGAGCACTTTGGGAGACCAAGGCAGGCAGATCACGAGGTCAGGAGATGGGAGACCATCCTGACTAACACAGTGAAACCCTATATCTACTAAAAATACAAATAATTAGTCAAGCGTGGTGGCACACACCTGGAGTCCCAGCTACTTGGGAGGCTGAGGCAGGAGAATCACTTGAACCTGAGAGGTGGAGGTTGTAGTGAGCCAAGATCGCACCACTGCACTCCAGCCTGGGCGACAGAGTGAGACTCTGTCTCAAAAAAAAAAAAAAAGAAATTCCATATTTCTGTATTAAGTTAGTGTGTACGTGTGTGTTTTAAGGAATGTATTTTATGTGACAGCAAAATATTTGTGGTTAGCATTTGATCAATTACACATCTGACTCAAATTAAATGAGTTGACAGTTTGTTGATGAAACCATATGGCAGGAGCTACTATGGGTAAAAAGGAAAACAACTCAAAAAACACCATTCAACTCCAAAGGTCACTTATCTCATTTTTTTGCTAGTCCTAATACTTCTAATTTCACTTCAGTATCTAGTCTTACTATGTCTTATGACACTTTAATGCTCACATCCTAGATAAAGCTTGGAGCAAATTCAGGGACATATAGCAAATATAAAAGGGAAGAGCATGAGATTGGGCTGGATTCTAAATGCAGCAGGAAGCTACTGAAGGATTCTTATCTGGGAAGCAACATAACCATAGCCGTGCATTAGGACAATTAATCTTGTTTCAGTATGCAGCATGGGTTAGGAAAGGAAGACAAGGAATAGGAAAAAACATTTTTAGTATAGTCCAGTTCACAGCAGTGAAGGCCTGAATTACAGTACTAGTAACAAAAAGAACTGGGAAGGACAGGAAGCAGAGGGGAGTACAGCGTGGTGCATGGATTTTTTAGAACCACATTGCCTGTGTCTAAATCCTAGCTCTGTCCCTTGCTAGCTATATGCCCTTGGACAAGGTCTTGTCCTGGGTACCTGAGCTTCCTTAACTATAAAAAAAAGGGACAGCAATAGTATCTATCCCCTTACTGGGTTATGAGTAAATGTTTATATAACTACTTAGCTATTATTATTATTATAGGGATAAAACATAAGGATGTAAAAGACTAGCTGAATGAGAAAGCTGAGTAAAATAAAGGGTAAATGTGAGTTTTTAACTTCTATAACTTGAAGAAAACTTTAAAAAACACAGATATTAAAAGGTAAGTTAGCAATAGTTATCACTATGTATTGCAGTGATGTTCTTAAATAACAGAAACCAGAAACAAGCTAAATACCTATCAGTTGGGTGGCTAGTAAATTACAGCACATTCACACAACACAATACTTTCAGCCATGAAGAAGCATGAGATAAGTCTAAATGTGCTATATAGAATGATCCCCAAAATATATTTTTAAGTTAAAAAAAAAAAAGACAGATGCAGAAAGCATACTTTGTTGTTGCACTCTGTTTTAATATAAAGATAACACAGACCTATATGCATACATATGCAAAGTCTATTTCTGGAATGACATACCCGAAACTCTAGGGAGATGATACTGCTAGGCAGACAGACTGGAAAACGAGGGATCTCAAGAAGAAGGGACACTTTCTCCTCTTGCATACTGTTTGAATCATACCAAGTTTATGTAATGTTTTTCCATTTAAAAAAAATTAATGACAAAAACACTTTTAGGAGAAAAGCTGGATGCATTCAATCACAGGAAATCATACTTACATATTTCAAGTAAGCATAACGTTTATGTGTTCTACAAGCTTGCCCAGTACAGATACTGGTGAAAGTCTAATGATACTGAGTGTTCAAAACCACTTAAAAATGGGCAGACTATAGAACTCTTGAGCGTGATAAAGAAAGGAGAAGCAAAGGTGAATAGAGTAGAAGGAAGACAAGGACTGCTTACTTTAAGAAGTGAGGGGATGGGACAGGCACAGTGGCTCAGGCCTGTAATCTTAGCACTTTGGGAGGCTGAGGCGGGTGGATCATGAGGTCAGGAGTTCAAGACCAGACGGGCCAACATGGCGAAACCTCAACTCTACTTAAAAAAATAACAAAAATTAGCTGGGTGTGGCTCGTGCCTGTAATCCCAACTACTTGGGAGGCTGAGGTAGGAGAATTGCTTGAACTGGGACCCGGGAGGTAGAAGGTGCAGTAAGCCAAGATCGTGCCACTGCACTCCAGCCTGGGCTACGGAGCAAGACTCCATTTCAAAAAAAAAAAAAATTAAGGGGACGGCCTTAAAAATAGTCTGGGGAAAATAAAGCCCTAAAAAAGATGCAGGCTAATAAAAATTAGGCTGTAGCTCAAAATTCTAAATGATTATGTCAATTTGTGATCTGAAATTCTTAATATATTTTCCAATGTTATACATAATTAATAGGTCAGTACCTATTCAGTCCACAAAGGCCAACTATACCCTCAGTGATTACTTATAGTACTGTATTAACGGTAGTACAGAGTACACCATTTTTGTTGTTGCTGTTGTTATTTATTTATTTTTGGAGACAGAGTCTCACTCTGTCACCCAGGCTGGAGTGCAGTGGTGCAATGTCGGCTCACTGCAACCTCCACCTCCTGGGTTCAAGTGATTCTCATGTCTCAGCCTCCCGAGTAGCTGGGACTACAGGCAAGAGCCACCATGCCCAGTTAATTTGTTGAATTTTTCGTAGAGATGGAGTTTCACCATGTTGACCAGGCTGGTCTCGAACTTCTGACCTCAGGTGATCCACCTGCCTCAGCCTCCCAAGGTGCTGGGATTACAGGCATGATCCACTGCACCTGGCTGAGTCCACCATTTTAAAACCCTATCCTACTCAAGCTCTCAGGTACATTTGACAAGGTAACCTCTCTCTCCTTCTTGACACATGTTCTTCTCTTGACTGGTTGTGAAACCAAGCAGTCCTGGTCTTCCTCCTATCTCACTGAACTTCTTTGCTTGTTTATACTTTCTTTCTCACTTTCAAGACTCACATAGTCTTCTGCCCAATTTTAAAAAATATTTGGTGAACTCATCCAGTCCAATGGCTTTAGATATCATCTGCATGCTAATAATTCCAAAATCTACATTGTGAGCTTCACCATCTCCCTTGAGTTTGATTTTTATGTAAAGATTACTTACCCTATATCCTTAATTGGAGGTCAAATAGGCATCTCAAGCTTAACACTGTCAAAACAAAACTCTTGATTTGCCCTCTACAATCCTGCTGCTTCAGATCTGTTCCATCACATCTGATGAGATCATCATCTGTCCAACTGCTCAAGACAAAAACTTAGGAGCCATCTTTTTTATTTTCCAGAGTCTCACTCTGTCACCTAGACTGGAGTGCAGTGGTGCATCATGACTCACTGCAACCTCCGCCTTCTGAGTTCAAGCAATTCTTGTGCCTCAGCCTCCTGAATGGCTGGGACTAAAGGCAAGCGCCACCACGCCAAGCTAATTTTTGTATTTTTAGTAAAGATGGCGTTTCACCATGTTGGTCAGGCTGGCCTCAAACTCCTGGCCTCAAGTGATCTGCCCGCCTTGGCCTCTCAAAGTGCTTGATTACAGGCGTGAACACCGCGTCTAGCCTTGTTAGGAGTCATCCTGACTCCTCTCTTTCCCTCACACCTCACAGCAAATCCTATTAATGCTACTTTCAAAATATATCTCATATTTAACCACTTCCAACAACCAATATACCACCAAATCCAAGTCCAAGCCACAATCTTTTTAGGAAAGTACTTCTATAGTCTTCTAAATGATCTCCATGCTTCCTTGTTACCACGTCCCACTATCCATTCTCCAACCAGCAGTAAAGGGAGCTTTAGAAAAGTAAATCGTATCACATCACTCCTCTGCTTAAAATTACCCAGTAGTTACCCTTCAAATTTATAATAAAGATTGCAAATTCAGTTTCAACTTGCTGAGCTTGAGGAATATAAAGCATGTAATTGTAGATATGGAGAAAGCAAGGAAATGATTCTCAAAAGAGATTTGAGCTGAAATTACACAGTGGCATGATATATTGGCATATGGATAGATACTGAAAATCACAGATTTGGAAGAGAACACCTCAAGTAAGTTGAAGAGAGAAGGGAGGGGACACAGAACCAAGAATTGAGAACTCCCATACATAAAGTCCGGGTAGAAGGGAAAGAGCTGACAAAGATGACTAAGGATGAGGCCAGACACTTAAATGAAAAATGAGACCTGACTCCCAGGAAACCAAAAGGGAAAAGGATTTTTCAAAATGAAGAGAGATCAAGGCAGATGGAGATTTTTAAATGTTCATTTGACTTCATATACGTAAGTCATTTGCGGGTTTTTTTGTTTATTTGTTTTTGAGATGGAGTCTGTCGCCCAGGCTGGAGTGCAGTGATGCAATCTCAGCTCACTACAATCTCCACCTCCGGGTTCAAGTGATTCTCCTGCCTTGGCCTCCCAAAGTGCTGGGATTAAGAGAGAATACGTAAAAAAAGCTATGTAGATTAAAGTATACATGGGTGAGTCTTAGAAGATGACTAGGAGAATGGCACTTTAGAAAGAAGAAATGGTATGTACAGAATCAAGAACAATGTAGCACAGGAAATTCCAAGTTTTAAAAAAAAATCTCTCCTCTCAACCTACCTTGTTCCAAGAATTTAAGGCAACTAACTTAAATTTCAACTATACACAGAATACTTCTGTATAGCTGAAATATAAAACGAAAGGCATAAATGGGGAGGGTAGAGAGGTAGAAGGGGACAAATAGAGTGAGGGTAAGGAGGAAGAATCCACAAAACAACTCCTTATCGAATTGTGACCAATTCAACAGAATTGTGACCAATTCTATAAGGAATAAGTAAAAGGAAGGAATCTAATGTGTTTCCCACATTTCTGGCTTGACTCACTAAACTGATGAGCCATTACATTAGTCAGGATAAGGAGCACAGGAAGAAGTAACAGGTTTGGCAGGAAATGATAAAATTGTTTTTTTGAAAATGTTGTATTTAAGGTACTCATCAGTCAGTTGGTAGAAACATCTAGAGGCTGTTGGCAAACAGGCCAGAAAGAGAGGTGTGGGTTGGACATAGATATAGGTTTGGTCAGGACATTAATGATATCTTACGAAGAGTAAAAAGGGAAAACAAACAAAGATATTCTTGGATACCAATATGAAGGGGCAGATAAGGACAGCTCTAGAAAGGCAGACAATAGAAGGAAATATCAACAGAGAACAGAAAAGAAATGGAAGGGAAAAATTAAACCAACACAAAAATGAAATCTTCATTAAAACTAGCACAAAGGAGTACAGACACTGCTGAAAACATAGCAAGGGACATATTAATAGATGACAGAATTGAGAAAGGCAGGCGAAACATAAATGACCTCTGAAAACCACAAAACACTTTTAACTTAAATAGAAGATCTGCATAAATGGAAATACATCTCATGTTCACAGACTGGACTTAACATTATCAAAATGTCAATACTGCCCAAACTGATCTACAGAATCAAAACAATCCGTATCAGAACCCCAGCTGACAAAATGACAATCCCTTGTACAAACTGAATCCTTTCTACAAAATGACAAGCTGACACTCAAATTTATATGGCACTGCAAGAGACCTAGAATAGCCAAAATAACCCTAAAAGGGAGGAATAAATTAGGGGGACTCAAACTGTCCTGTCAAAACTTACTGCAAAGCAACAATAACTAAGGCAGCATGATGTTGGTACATGAACAGACATACAGATCAATGCAATGGAACTGAGAGTCCAGAAATAAACCCATACATTTATGGTTAATCGATGTTTGACAGGAGTGCCAAAACCCGTTCAGTGGGGAAAGAACCATCTTTCAAATTGGATAGGCAGTTGAGATAACCCTCATCTCACACCAAATACACAAGTTAAAATGGATCAAAGACATAAATGTAAGAGCAAAACTATGAAGTTCTTAGAGAAAAACAGGAACAAGTCTTCACAATCTTGGATTTGGCAAAAGATTCTAAGATATGACACCAAAATGAAAGCAACAAAATAATATTAGACTTCATCAAGATTAAAAACTCTTGTGCCTTAAAGGGCACAATCAAGAAAATGAAAAGACAACAACAGAAGGGAGAAAATGTAGGCAAATCATACATAGGACAACGGTGTATCTAGAATATATAAAGAACTCCTATAACAATGAAAAGACAACCCAATTAAAAATTAGGCAAAGGATCTGAATAAATATTTATCCAAAGAAGAGATGGCCAACACATACAAATGAGCAGCAATCACATGAAACGATGCTCAGCATCATTAGTCATCAGAGAAATACAAAGCAATGAAGTACTGATACCTCCCACAACATGCATGAACCTTGAAAACATTATCCAGTAAAAGAAGCCAGACACAAAAGGTCACATACTATTATTATACGTTTCCATTCATATGAGAAAGTTTGTAATAGGGAAACCTACAGAGAAAAAAATAGATTAATAATTGCTTAGGGGTAGGGCGAGGGGATAGGGGAACGGAGCAGGAAGATAAGGGGATGATGGCTAAAGGATAAAGAGTTTGCTCTTGGGAGAGAGATCCAAGATGGCCGCGTAGCAGCAGCTCAGGATTGTGGCTCCCAGTGAAAGCGCAGAGAGAGAGTGGATGCTGCAATTGCAGACGATTTTTTGATGCCCACAAACTGGGAGATTCCCGGCAAAGGAGCCACCCAGGTCGCCAGCGCGACTCTTTTGGCCGGCACGGCGCTTCTCAGTGCGGAGTGTAAGGGACTGGGTGCGCAAAGGCTCCGCTGGTCCCATCCCCACAAGGAGAACAGCAATTGGAAGCGCTGAGGAGAGAACAAGCACAGCTGAACCTGGGAAGTCCCAGCTCTGTGGGGAAGGGGCGCCCCCCGAAGGAAAACTAAGAAACAGAAAAAACTTCATCACCAACAAGCCAGACGTCCACTCAGAGACCCAATCTGAAAGTCGGCAATTACAAAGACGACAGGTGGATGAATCCACAAAAATGGGAAGAAACCAGTGCAAAAAGGCTGAGAACACCTGAAATCAGAATGCCTCTCCTCCTACAGGGGATCACAGCTCCTCATCAGCAAGAGAACAAGGCTTGACAGAGGATGAGTGTAATGAACTCACAGAATCAGGCTTCAGAAGGTGGATAATAAGAAACTTCTGTGAGCTAAAAGAACATGTTCTAACCCAATGCAAAGAAACTAAGAACCTTGAAAGAAGATTTAACGAAATGTTAACGAGAATGGACAACTTAGAGAAGAACATAAGTGAATTGATGGAGCTGAAAAACACAACACGAGAACTT